>JAQQAC010004068.1:15143843-15166895 GCA_029783875.1 Phataginus tricuspis
TTTGCATTCCCACCAGCAGTGTAGGAGGGTTCCCTTTTCTCCATATCCTCGCCAACATTTGTTGTTGTTTGTGTTTTGGATGTTGGCCATCCTCACTGGTGTGAGGTGATATCTCATTGTGGTTTTAATCTGCATTTCTCTGATGATTAGCGATGTGGAGCATCTTTTCATGTGCCTGTTGGCCATCTGAATTTCTTCTTTAGAGAAGTGTCTATTCATGTCCTCTGCCCATTTCTTAATTGGATTATTTGCTTTTTGTTTGTCAGGTGCGTGAGTTCTTTATATATTTTGGATGTCAACCCCTTATCAGATACATCATTTATGAATATATTCTCCCATACTGTAGGATGTCTTTTTGTTCTACTGATGGTGTCCTTTGCTGTACAGAAGCTTTTCAGCTTGATATAGTCCCACTTGTTCATTTTTGCTTTTGTTTCCCTTGCCTGGGGCGCTATGTTCATGAAGAAGTCTCTCATGTTTAGGTCCAAGAGATTTTTGCCTATGTTTTTTTCTAAGAGTTTTATGGTTTCATGACTTACATTCAGGTCTTTGATCCACCTTGAGTTTACCTTTGTATATGGGGTTAGACAGTAGTCCAGTTTCATTCTCTTACATGTAGCTGTCCAGTTTTTCCAACACCAGCTGCTGAAGAGGCTGTCATCTCCCCATTGTATATCCAAGGCTCCTTTATCAAATATTAATTGACTGTAAATGTTTGGGTTAATGTTTGGATTTTCTATTCTGTTCCACTGGTCTGTGGGTCTGTTTTTGTGCCAGTACCAAATTATCTTGATTACTGTGGCTTTGTAGTAGAGCTTGAAGTCAGGGAGCGCAATTCCCCCTGTTTGACTCCTCCTTCTCAGGATTGCTTTGGCTATTCGGGGTTTTTTGTGGTTCCATATGAATTTTAGAATTATTTGTTCCAGTTCATTGAAGAAAGCTGTTGGTAGTTTGATAGGGATTGTGTTGAATCTGTAGATTGCTTTAGGTAGTATAGCCATTTTGAAAATAATTATTCTTCCTAGCCAAGGGCATGGGATGCATTTCCACTTGTTAGTGTCTTCCTTAATTTCTCCTAGTAGTGTCTTGTAGTTTTCAGATTACAGGTCTTTCACTTCCTTGGTTTATTCCTAGGTATTTTATTATTTTTGATGCAATTGTGAATGGAATTGTTTTTCTGATTTCTCTTTCTATTAGTTCATCGTTAGTATATAGGAAAGCAACAGATTTCTGTGTGTTAATTTGTATCCTGCAACTTTGCTGAATTCAGATATTAGTTCTAGTAGTTTTGGAGTGGAGTCTTTAGGGTTTTTTATGTACAGTGTCATGTCATCTGCAAATAGTGACAAGTTGACTTCTTCTTTACCAGTCTGTATGCCTTGTATGTCTTTGTTTTATCTTATTGCCATGGCAAGGACCTCCAGTACTATGTTGAATAACAGTGGAGAGAGTGGGCATCCCTGTCTTGTTCCCGATCTAGATGAAAAGCTTTCAGTTTCTCGCTATTAAGTATGATGTTAGCTGTGGGTTTGTCATATATAGCCTTTATGGTGTTGAGGTACTTGCCGTCTATACCCATTTTGTTGAGAGTTTTAATCATGAATGGATGCTGAATTTTGTCAAATGCTTTTTCAGCATCTATGGAGATGATCATGTGGTTTTTGTTCTTCTTTTTATTGATGTGATGGATGATGATGGATTTTCGAATGTTGTACCATCCTTGCATCCCTGGGATGAATCCCACTTGATCATGGTGTATGATCCTCTTGATGTATTTTTGAATTCGGTTTGCTAATATTTTGTTGAGTATTTTTGCATCTATGTTCATCAGGGATATTGGTCTATAATTTTCTTTTTTAGTGAAGTCTTTGCCCGGTTTTGGTATTAGAGTGATGCTGGCTTCATAGAAAGAGTTTGGAAGTATTCCCTCCTCTTCTATTTTTTGGAAAACTTTAAGGAGAATGGGTGTTATTTCTTCTCTATATGTGTGGTAGAATTCAGAGGTGAATCCATCAGGTCCAGAGGTTTTGTTCTTGGGTAGTTTTTTGATTACCGATTCAATTTCATTGCTGGTGATTGGTCTTTTTAGTTTTTCTGTTTCCTGCTTGGTCAGTCTTGGAAGGCTGTATTTTTCTAAGAAGTTGTACATTCCTTCTAGGTTTTGCAGCTTGTTACCGTATAGTTGCTCATAATATTCTCTTATAATTATTTGTATTTCTGTGGGGTCCGTCGTTATTTTTCCTTTCTCATTTCTGATTCTGTTTATGTGTGTAGATTCTGTTTTTCTCTTATTGAGTCTGGCTAGGGGTTTATCTATTTTGTTTATTTTTTCAAAGAACCAGCTCTTGGGGTCATTGATTTTTTCTATTGTTTTATTCTTCTCAATTTTATTTATTTCTTCTCTGATCTTTATTATGTCCCTCCTTCTGGTGACTTTGGGCCTCCTTTGTTCTTCTTTTTTCAATTTCATTAATTGTGTCTTTAGACTGTTCATTTGGGATTGTTCTTCCTTTTTTAAATAGGCCTGGATTGCAATATACTTTCCTCTTAGAACTGCCTTTGCTGCATCCCACAGAAGTTGTGGCTTTGTGTTGTTGTCATTAGTCTCCATATATTCTTTGATTTCTGTTTTGATTTGGTCATTAACTCATTGATTCATTAGGAGAATGTTGTTAAGTCTCCATGTATTTGTGAGCCTCTTTGATTTCTTTCTAAAATTTATTTCTAGTTTTATACCTTTGTGATCTGAGAAGTTGGTTGGTAGGATTTCAATATTTTTGAATTTACTGAGGTTCTTTTTGTGGCCTAGAATGTGGTCTATTCTGGAAAATGTTCCATGTGCACTTGAGAAGAATGTGTATCCTGCTGCTTTTGGGTGCAGAGTTCTGTAGATATCTGTTAGATCCATCTGTTCTAGTGTGTTGTTTAGTGCCTCTGTGTCTTTACTTATCCTCTGCCTGGTTGATCTATCCTTTGAAGTGAGTGGTGTGTTAAAGTCTCCCAAAATAATTGCATTGCTGTCCATTTCCTCCCTCAATTCTGTTAGTATTTGTTTCACATATGCTGATGCTCCTGTGTTGGGTACATATATATTTATAATGGTTATATCTTCTTGTTGGACTGATCCCTTTATCATTATGTAATGTCCTTCTTTATCTCTTGCTACTTTCTTCGTTTTAAAGTCTATTTTATCTGATACAAGTGCTGCAGAGAGGTGTTTCTTATTAGTCTAAAGGTGGAGGAGTAGGAATCAAGGAATTTACTATCTCATAAAAATTTAGTTTTCCTCTCTTATTCCTGAGGAATTTTCTAAATCATTTCTGGCTTGTGAGTCCCTCTGGGCTGTTGATGTCTAAGGACAACTCTGCTTAGTCAGCCATAAGTAGGTGCTATGGGCTGAATTATGTCCCCGTAAAAAGATACGTTGAAGTCTTAAGTCCCAGTGCCTGTGAATGTGACCTTATTTGTAAATGGAGTGTTTGCAGGTATAATCAAGATGAGGTCATACTGGATTAAGATGGGCCTTAAATCTAATGCATGGTATCTTTATAAGAAGAAAAGTATTTGAAGACAGCGGTGAACAGGGGAGAAGGCTATGTGAAGATGGCGGCGGAAACTGAAGTCATGCCGCCAGAAGCCAAGGTGGGCCGTGGGTTGCCGGCAACCAGCAGAAGCTGGAAGGTGCACGGAAGGATCCTTCCTTAGAGACTTTGTGGGAGCTCAGCTCTGCCGACACCCAGATTTCAAACTTCTTGCCTCTGGAACTGTGAAAGAATCCATTTCTATGGTTCTGAGACACCTGATTTGTGGTTCTTGGTCATGGCAGCCCTAGACACTAGTATAGTAGAGAACTTTCAGCCCTGTGCCTGCCTGTAAGAGGACAAAAAGTGGTTACTTTCCCTTTCCAGAGTACTGCCTGACTTGCCAACTTTCCCTGAATACACTGTATACATAGACATAGTTCCTTTAGCGAAGTTAAAGGCGCTTACAGTAACAGCGCTAGTGTTTAATATCTCCTTAGCTATGCCCTCTGCAAGTACCCTCTCACACAGCATTTGGGTAGGTGGCTACTTAAATTTTTCTTTTTTCCAATGGGGTAGTTGCAAGTGTGATGCAAGCAGAGATTTGAGAAATGCTTGAGCGTTTGGATTTCCCCTCTTACTGCTCTTGGAACTCATTGCTATGAATCCACCAGGGAGGGGCTGCCGGTGAATGTGAGAGCATGTGGAGAGGGGCCCCAACTCCTCAGATGCCCCAGTTGAGGCTTGCATGATCCAGTAGCTCCAATTAGCCCACAGGCAAACCCCAGAGTATGTATGAGCCCAGCTGATATGGGGCAGACGTGAAGAGCTGTCCAGCATAGGCCAACCCAAACTTACTACTGTGTGTTTTCCTAATAAATAGATATTGAAAGGATAGCTACTATCAAGTGAGATTGTGAACTTCTTTTTTTTTTAACAGTTTTTTTTATTTTGGTATTATTAATATACAATTACATGAGCAATATTATAGTTACTAGACTCCCCCCATTATCAAATCCCCACCACATACCCCATTACAGTCACTGTCCATCAGTGTAGTTAAGATGCTATAGACTCACTACTTGTCTTCTCTGTGTTATACTGTCTTCCCTGTATCCCCCACCCTGCTACATTATGTATGCTAATTGTCATGCCCCTTTTTTGTGAGGTCTATATGCAGTCTGCAGCAGCCTTCTTTCCTGTTGCTATTTTAGGCATGGTAGTATTAACTATATTTTCTCACTTTTGTGGTTTGGGGAGGAGTTCTCTGTCTCACCTCTCATGCTGCCATCTTGTGTCTTTTGGCAGTTCCACTCTTACCGGCCTCCCTAAGTCCCGGAGCTGCCGCTCTCGCCACGGCTCTCGCCACGGCTCTCGCCACTGCTCTTGCGCGTTCTTGTGAACTTCCTATTTTAAAAGAAGGATCCTTATATTAAGAAAAGATCATCTAACTGTTTATCTATCCATTGAATTTTTGTCATTGGCTCTTAATAACTGAATTTGTTCTGAGTTTTGTATCACATTATCGCCTCAACCAATTTTCTGTCAGAATTATGTCCAGAATAGTTAATTTTCTTTAGTTATTCTCCTGCTTCCTATGAGATGAGCTAAATAAATGGCTGTTGTTATAAGCAGCGAAATTTCAGGGTGACATAGAAAGGTTGGCAGATCTCTCAGAGAAGCCACCGTTATAGCCCTGAGGGCGGAAGCCTCATGCAGAATGAGGCCTTCAGGGAGGATATGTTGCGTGGATGTTTCCTCCTCTTGGCATTTGTGTTTCCTATTCCCAGTTTTACTGGGGAACACATTTGAGTATCAGAGAGAATGTAATTGGGTGTAATCTCCAGCCCCACTCCCAACTCATTCTCAGCTATAGTAAGTTCTTGTTACATATATGAAACATGCCATACATATATATATACATATATATGATGACCTTTAGCACACAAACACCAAGGTATAATAGACATGTTAGTGGGAGAATGTCTTTTCTTACATAATAATATTGTGTGTTGTTTTAGAAAAAGCGATGTTTGCCTTAGGGAAGGGTTTAGCTTCATAGGAAACTTCTGAGGAACTCCAGCCATGACTTCTAGGAGGGGAGACTGGACTGGAAGGAGATCCCTGAAGACCTCTTCCCACCATGGTACCAGAGTCCACCTGTGCCCTTTGGATTTTGCAAGGGAAAAAAATCATATTAACTCCCAGCAACCTTGAGGAACTTGGGTATGCAAGAAACCAAAGGATCCGGGAGCGGAGCCTGTTTCTCCGGAGGAGAGGGAGTCAGAGGCCATCACCCGCGGGAGCGGGCAGTGGAGGGGGAGGCTGGGGTGGCAGGGGAGCGGGCATTCGTGGGGTTCCCTCTGTCCCAGGGCTGCACTCTGCCTGCGGGCTTTCTTCCTCTGTGGTGAGGGCAAGGCAAGTAGGTGCTGAAGACCCAGTCTCTCTGGCCTCATACACGGCATTGCACCTGTCTGGCATCGAAGGCACCACAGATGCTCCGAAGAAACACAAAAGCAATTGTCATTCAATTTTGAGCATGCAAACGGTTTCCAGGAAGGCTAACGGCGAAGGCTGCAGAGTCCCGGACGACCCCCTGGGTCACTGGGCAGTGTCTGCACTGGGAATAGGCTGCCAGAAGAGAAAACTTGCAATCCAGAGAGCAGGGAAAGGGACACCAAGTCCCCTCATTGCCGTGCCCTGCGCCCACCTTCCCGCCATCAGAGATGCCCAGGAGCAGGTCCCCCTAAGAGAGAGAAGGGAGGGATCGTTTGAATATGTAAATTGTGAGAGAAGTAAAAAAAAATACTTAGGAGTAATGGTGTTATGTAACAAAAGTTTGAAAAATATTTTTTTCCTGATGATTAAAATTAATACATATTCATTATATATAATTTGAAAATTTCAGATAATTTTTCGGAGAATATTTGAGAGAATAAATGTTATTTATAACATTTTCATGAATATGTGTGTGTGTATATATATATATATATATGTGTGTATATGTGTATGTATATACACAGACTGTTTTGAGTCTTCTTTCTAAACATGTATTTTCCAAATAAAATTGGAATTATACTCTGTATATGTTTCTAACCTGTCTTAATTTTTTTTTTATGTAATACAGCAATTATGTTTTAAATGCCATTTGGGAATACAGCAACAGTAAAATGGTATTACATCTTATGAATGTCTAATATTTTTACATTATCCCTTTTTTTAAACATTAGTTAGCTTGTAATTTTATGACATTTCCACACTGTACCGAAATTCCTATGAACACCTTTTATGTATATTTCTGATTATTTTTTTGCAGTAAATGACTAGAAGTTCTACACGTTAAAACAAAGCATATGCACAGTTTAGGCTTCTTATACTTACTGTCTAACTGCTCTCCATGCAGGTTATGCTGGAGGCTATTTTAGGGAAGTGCTAAGAACATGTATTTGGGAGTCAGATGTCCGGGTCTGGCTACCAGGCTCAGTTATTTACTGGCACTGTAATCTGAGACTACAGTATCTTTCCAGGCAGGGCTCAATACCTTATATGTAAAAGGGGAATAATAATACAAGCACCTAGTTTCTAGATGACTGTGATGATTTAGTGGGCTAATAAGAAAGCCCTTTGCAAGGTTTAAAGGCTATACAAATATTAGTTGTTAGTATTACTGCCATGGTTCCAAATGTTGTTCCCTGCTTGGTTGCCAGTTGAAATATGACTGCCATAACCTGGTCTGTGGTCGAGATAAAGACAGTGTAAGTGAGGTTGTTCCATGGGGCTGACAGGAGTGGGGGAGGAGGCTTCCGTGCCTTCCACTAGAAATCTCTGTAACGGGAATTTATGTTTCTATGACATCTCACACTAACACTGCATGGCCTGTGGAGAAAAGGGTCACAGAGAAGTGCACAGCCAGGCTAACTCATTACCATAAATGTGCTTGGAATCGAAGAAGAGAATCAAGTGAGGGCAAATGAGATAAAGGCACTATCTGCAGCTGGCATTTACCTTCTGGGAGATTAAAACGTTCAGCTGAATGAATGGATGTCGTAGCTCTGTGGATCTGCAGGCCACGTAATGAAAATATCATGCAAATGCAAACTCCCCTCAAGAGCAGGTGCAATTTTCATTCCTTCTCTGCATATTTGAAGAACTGTAAACATGGAGGGGGAAAGACAAGTGAGGAAAAGCATCGGAGGATGCACTGGGGGAACATGCAGAGCCGCAAGGATGAGAAAGGGAAGAAATGGCAGACAAGTCGCCTTCATGGAATCAGTCAGCCATGCTAGCTGTCCCCAGAGGCACCACTCTTGGCTTTGCAGGGTGGGAGGCGGACCAGAGCACTGGAAGCTGGCCGCTGTGACTATCTGAGGAGAGGGAGAGGGAGAGAAAGGTGAGGAGAAAAGAAGGAAGGAAGGAAGGAAGGCAGAAGGGAGGAGGGAGGGAGGAAAGAAAAATCTGTAACTGAAGGTAGTTACAACAAATGCCTTAAAAGAAACTTGAGATTCTGGCAACTGGACTTTTAAAAATGTAAAACCCCAAACATATTTCGACTAGCTCTGTATTTCAGAAGGGATTTCATTGAGGACTTTGGACAGGAAGAACCGTTGGACTGAAAAAAAACTGTATCTCCCCTGTGATCTTTAATGTGGGTTGGAAGCTCAGGGCCGTTTTTGATTTATTCAGATCCTGCCATCCTGGGGTACGCAGTTGGACTTATTTTCACACATAACTGGTAACATGAAATGAAACCCTAAAATACACAACTGAGAATAATTATAAAGGGATGAGTGTTTCCAAACATTTTCCGAAGCATTACATTATTTTTTTCCCACAGAAAACTTATGGATAAGCAGTTTCATCCACTCACTCATTTAATAAGCATTTTCACTCTCAGCTGACACTTGGACTGAGTCAAAAGATAGAAATTAATTATATCTTAATTAGGTGAAAGGGAGCAAATGACTATCCATAGAAGTGTGTCAGACCATCCCATTTTCACTCCAGCTCAGAGGAACAAAAGATTTGCTCTCAGAAACCTCATTTACTCATTGCTTTGTTTGTTATGTAGCCCCCCACCTCAGGCCACCTTCCTTTCATCCAAAATTTGATCTCATCCAAGATATGCTTAACTTCCCCCATGAAAATACCTGCATTTATTGTAATAAATCATTTTATGTAATAATAAAAGGAGAAAAGCAACTAGGTTGTGCTAGGCATTGTGATGTATGTGGTATCTCACTTATCTCAATCTTCACAATGAATTTATTCAGCAATGGAAGTTCAGACCAATTTGCTAGTTTTACCAAAGAACCAGGATTTTGAACCCGGCTTCTTCATAAACATACTGAAGACCTGAGAAATCCTATGCCCACATTGCAAGGAGACTCCCACTCAAAGGCGTGAACAGCATAAGCAGCATGGAAGCCTCTTTTGTTTTGAGATAATTTGCAGAGCCTGACAAATTTGAACTTTTGTCTTGATGGCTCTATGAGATGTGAGGAAGAAAGTAAAACTAGATCTGTATAAGGTGGGGAGTCTTACAGAAGACCCCTCCAAAATAAGCTGGGAACTCAAAGGACCATACTCTTAGGATAGTGGTGAATTGGAAGCGGATCAGTCCTTTCAAGGCACTGATGTACATGTTTGAATCATGTGGGTCTTTCAAGGAATTGCAAGTCTCAAATTTCAATTAAGATGATTCCAATACTGTCGGTTTTCCCAGGCATTGGGCAGAAGCAAAGATAAGTGCTCTTTGGAGAAAATACGTCTTACAAAAACACAAATTATTCCCACAAACAATTTTTTAGGCATAATAACCACAAAGATGGGCAGGCATACAAGATTTAAGATCACATCAGACACAATCAGCAAAAGCAACAGACAACAGATGCAGACCTGAAAACCCTTAGTTATTGAAATATCAGAAACAGATTATAAAACTACTAGTTTTACTATGATTGACTAAATGAAAGAAGAACTTGAACGGTATCTGCAAGACATACATAACTTTAAAAAGGAAACTAACAGATTTAAAAATACAAACAGAGGTCTGAGAAAGAAAAACCAAAATGGCTAAGTTAGAAAAATTAATGGAATGTTTTAGGCATAGCTAAAGAGAAAAATCAATGAGCTGGAAAATAAGTCAGAAGAAATTTCCTGCATGTAGCAAAGAGAAGTAACAGGAAGGGGAGATACATAGGAGAAGGTAAGCAATATGGAGGATAAAGCAGAGAGGGGTAATTTATATTTAACAGAAATGCTTCAGAATTTATAATTTTTGAGAATGTCTTGAGAATTTCCTTTTAAGGAGAAAACAGAAATGAGGTAGAGATAATATTTGAAAAACAATGTTTAAGAATGCTCAAAAATGATGAAAGGCAATCAATTAGGTCTGCAGAATACTGGGGAAACCCAAGCAGGATAAATAAAATCTACATCTAGACATATCATAGCAAAAACTACAGAAAAGTAGAGAGAAAGAAAAATTCTTAAAAGCAGTCTCAATGAAATGACGGTGGAGTGGACTTATTATTAACACTGAAAGTCAAAAGACAAGGAAATATCTTCTATGTGCTGAAAGACAATAACTCTCAGCTAGAATTTTCTACAAAGTAAAAATAGCTTTCAAGGATGAAAGTTAAAGGGACTATCAAACAGATATTTTGGTACCTATGGAGTCCCCCCACCCCCACACACAAAATTCGATAGGATTCACTTTAAGTAAGAAAAAAAAGGCCCAAACAAAAAGCCTAAAAATGCAAAAAGAAAGGAAAAGCTTAGGAAATGTTAACTATTTGAGTATATTTAATTGAACATTGTGTTAAACAATTGTATTAACGTCTTGAGGGATTAAAAAGCAGATAGAGCTTTGCCTCCGGACTTCTCAGGGGCCCGGGGCTGCAGGCTCAGCCCGCTACCATGGGCTCTGTGTCAAACCAGCCGTCTGCAGGTGGCAGCGTCAAGGCGCCGGAGGACGCCCGGTGTGGGCATCTGTAAATGCTTCCACGTGCGCATGGGGTTCGGCTCTCTGTCCATGACCGCCCGCGCCGGAGTCGCACTCGACCCCCAGGGGATGTCTTTGTGCACCAGAGTAAGCTGCACATGGAGGGCTTCCGGAGCCCGAAGGACAGTGAGGCAGTGGAGTTCACTTTTAAGAAGTTGGCTGAGGGCCTGGAATCTATCCGAGTAACCGGCCCTGGTGGGGTGTTTTGTACCAGGAGTGACAGGCGACCCAAAGGGAAGAACGTGCAGAAGCGCAGATCAAAGGGAGACAGGTGCCATAACTGTGGAGGTCTAGACCATCATGCCAAGGAATGCAAGCTGCCACCACAGCTCAAGAAGTGCCACTTCTGCCAGCGCCTCAGCCATATGGTGGCCTCGTGTCCACTGAAGGCCCAGCAGGCCCCCAGCTCACAGGAAAAGCCAGCCTACTTGGGGGAGGAAAAAGAGATCCGTAGCCCTTCCCTGCTCCCAGAGGCCCAGAATTGAGCCACAGTGCATGGGGGCTGTCCTTTTGCAAGCAGGAGGTTTCGAGGAGCAGGCGTCAATCCGGCAGAGTGGAGAAAGTGGGGACAGGGTGGGCAGGGGGCAGCTGGCACGGCCAGGTATTGCAGACCAGAGTCCACAGCATCACCCCCTCTTCCCTCTTGGCAGGGGGGAAGGGGTGAGGCAAAGGAACTCTATGCTCCGTCCAAATGCACGTAGGGGCTTTGGGGGAAATCCCCCCTTGCATTCTTTATCTGAGTCTCTACTCCCAGAATATTCAGCTTTTGGAAGTGACCTGGATAGGGAAGTTGTTTGCTTTTGAAGGAGGGTATGTAATAATATTTCCCATGCCAGAGTGAAAAGATTAAGCATGAGACCAGATTGATGGACCCAACCCACAAGTGACTACCTTCTGTGGGAGGGAATCTCAGGCGTAACGCAGGGTTTTTCCACATCTTGTTGCCTCATAACCCACTCTTGCTTGGGACAGGGTATTGAGAATTGTCCCAAGCAGTGGGTTGTGAAGGCAGGCAAAGGGGTGGTTGGGCAAACAGCTGCAGACCGGCTGCTCTTAAGCACACTCCCACCCCGTTCTGGGCCAATACAAGTTTATTTGTTCCCTTGGATAACTGCACCTTGGGCCTCACTTTCTCCAGGATGCCAGCTGCACTAGCTGTGTGCGAATGACATATCTTGTGCATTTTAACTTTTTTTTCATGATATAAATATTCTGGTTTTATATTTTTGTGTATTTTAGTTGAAGGTCCTCATTCCTGCACTGTGTTTTCAGGCACATGAGCAATCTCAGGGATAAGTCAGCAGTAGCTCCTGTCTGCACAGCAGGCATACTTTTTGTTTTTATCACCAGGGAGAACAACTATTTGGAGGGTATAGCTTCTTGAACTACCTCATTTTTGCCAATTAGAGCTGGCTTTTCTGCCATAATGTCCTCTTGAAACCCCTCCACCTTCAAGGCCTCATGGGAGAGTAGGTGTAACTGGGTTGCCCCAAGACTGGGACCCTTCTTCTTGAAGTGTGGGGGTCTTGAAACACCCTTGTGTTCCCCTTCCCCTTTCTCTTATTTCAGACCAAATCAGCTTCTGTCCTAAAATTTATCTCCTACGCTATCTCTTCTTCTAGTCCCATCACCCCCAAAAAAGCCTACACACCCACACTTATGCATTTAATTTGTGGGGTGTCTCCACAGCTCTTAAATGACTTGTGCAAAAATCCTAAAGAAGCTAAGGACTCTATATCCCTTGTCCCCAGTCTCCTGGGTCAAAACCATTCCTCTATGTGATTCACGCCAAACACTAAAATTGCTGTTTTTGGATGGATCAGACCTACTTTAATCTCTAATTCTAGGGTAGAAAGAAGCATTGAGGGAAACTTCCATCTAGAAAGTGGGATTGGGATACCAAGATAGCGAAGGTGAATGTATATCCAAATTACTCAGGAACGTTTATGCAGATGCAAGAAGCTTATGTCAAAGTGGCCACAAGACTGTTTAATAGGAGACAGACGAATGTAACTCCATGTTTACTGCTAGAAACCAAAGCTTTGTGTGAAACCTTGAATTTATGGGGAGGAAGGAAGGGAGGGTAGGAAAGCATGTACCTGTCTGTCCCTTTCCTGAAACCTTCCCCTCAATTCTGAACTGCCAGAGTCTCAGCTCCCTGGGTGAACCCTGGGGAGTGTTCATATGATGATTGATTTTGCTGTGTTGGGTACTCCTTTCCCATCTGCTATCATTTTTGTAACACACATGCTGACCTTTTTCCCTTCTCCTCTCTACCCTGGGAAAATAAAATGAATAAAGACTTAAAAAAAAAAAGCAGATAGAAATAAAACACATATCACTAGCATATAATCCAGAAAAAAAAAAGAAATGAAAACCTAATGTGTTCTAAGTCCCTGTACTGTCTTGAAGGAGAATAAAGGTATTGATTACTTTTAGAATTAGAAAAAACTACATATGCATGTTGTAATACACAGATAAATGCTAAATAAATAGAAAGAGAGCATATTCATTCCAAAGTAGAGGAGGAAGAAATTGAACCAGACATACTCAATCCAAATGAAGAAAAGGAAAAAGAAAACAAGACAAAGCAAGTGTAACAAATGGGAAGTATAGAATAAATTGTGGATTTATCCCATATATACCAAGAATTCCATTAAATGTGAAAAAATATTCCCAGAAAAATAAAAAGATTGCTAGATTGGATAAAAGACAAGAAACAATTATAGACTGTTTAAAAGATTCAACTCTATTTGATAAATAAAAGATTCAACTCATTTGATAAAGCTAAAAGGTGAAAGGCAAATGCTAACTATAAGAAATGTGGTGTAGCTACATTAATATCAGACACATTAAACATTAAGGGACATTATTAAAAATGAATAGGGATATTTCATAATGAAAAAAGATTTAATTCAATATGAAAATTTAAGAATTTTTAGTTTTGTATGCAACTATTCATGCAGCCCCTCACCTCCCCAAAAGGAAATAGATGACTACACACCACAATGGGAGATTTTAACATATCTCTCTCAAAAATTGATGGAAAAAGCAGAAAAAGTTACTACAGCTAACTTTATAGATTATTTAAACAACATTTATATTCAACAGTAAATTCATATTCTTTTAAAGCTCACATAAAACATTTTTAAAAACCGAAATACTCTGCTATAAAACAAACATTATCAGATTTCAAGTATTGAAATAATATTGAGTATATATTTTTTTAATTAAAAAAATTAATTTTAGTATCATTAATCTACAATTACATGTGCAATATTATGGTGATTAAACTACCCACTTCATCAGGTCCCCCCCACCATCCCCATTACAGTCACTGTCCATCAGCGTAGTGAGATGCTATAGAATCACTACTTGTCTTCTCTGAGTTGTACAGTCTGCCCCGTGCCCCCCCAACATTAAATCTGCTAATCGTAATGCCCCTTTTTCCCCCTTGTCCCTCCCTTCCCACCCCTCCCCCCCAAGCCCCTTTCCCTTTGGTAACTATTAGTCCATTCTTGGGTTCTGTGAGTCTGCTGCTGTTTTTTTCTTTCAGTCTTTTTTTCTTTGCTCTTATGCTCCTCGTATGAGTGAAATCATTTGATACCTGTCTTTTTCGGCTTGGCTTAATTCACTGAGCATAATACCTTCTAGCTCCATCCATGTTGTTGCAAATGGTAGGATTTGTTTTCTTCTTATGGCTGAATAATATTCCATTGTGTATATGTACCACCTCTTCTTTATCCATTCATCTACTGATGGACACTTAGCTTGCTTTATTTCTTGGCTATTGTAAATAGTGCTGCAATAAACATAGGGGTGCATCTGTCTTTCTCAAACTGGGCTGCTGCATTCTTAGAGTAAATTCCTAGGAGTGGGATTCCTGGGTCAAATGGTATTTCTATTTTGAGTTTTTTGAGGAACCTCCATACTGCTTTCCACAATGGTTGAACTAATTTGCATTCCCACCAGCAGTGTAGAAGGGTTCCCTTTTCTCCACATCCTCGCCAACATTTGTTGTTGTTTGTGTTTTGGATGTTGGCCATCCTCACTGGTGTGAGGTGATATCTCATTGTGGTTTTAATGTGCATTTCTCTGATGATTAGCAATGTGGAGCATCTTTTCATGTGAATGTTGGCCATCTGAATTTCTTCTTTAGAGAAGTGTCTATTCATGTCCACTGCCCATTTCTTAATTGGATTATTTGCTTTTTGTTTGTTAAGGTGCATGAGTTCTTTATATATTTTGGATGTCAACCCCTTATCAGATACGTCATTTACGAATATATTCTCCCATACCGTAGGATGTCTTTTTGTTCTACTGATGGTGTCCTTTGCTGTACAGAAGCTTTTCAGCTTGATATAGTCCCACTTGTTCATTTTTGCTTTTGTTTCCCTTGCCTGGGGAGGTATGTTCATGAAGAAGTCGCTCATGTTTATGTCCAAGAGATTTCTGCCTATGTTTTTTTCTAAGAGTTTTATGGTTTCATGACTTACATTCAGGTCTTTGATCCACCTTGAGTTTACCTTTGTGTATGGGGTTAGACAGTAGTCCAGTTTCATTCTCTTACATGTAGTTGTCCAGTTTTTCCAACACCAGTTGCTGAAGAGGCTGTCATCTCCCCATTGTATATCCAAGGCTCCTTTATCATATATTAATTGACCATATATGTTTGGGTTAATGTTTGGATTTTCTATTCTGTTCCACTGGTCTGTGGGTCTGTGCTTGTGCCAATACCAAATTGTCTTGATTACTGAAGCTTTGTAGTAGTGCTTGTAGTCTGGGAGCATAATTCCCCCTGTTTTATTCTTCCTTCTCAGAATTGCTTTGGCTATTCAGGGTCTTTTGTGGTTCCATATGAATTTTAGAACTATTTGTTTCAGTTCATTGAAGAATGCTGTTTGTATTTTGATAGGGATTGCGTTGAATCTGTAGATTGCTTTAGGTAGTATGGCCATTTTGACAATATTTATTCTTCCTAACCAAGAGCATGGGATGAATTTCCATTTGCTGGTGTCCTCTTTAATTTCTCTTAGGAGTGTCTTGTAGTTTTCAGGGTATAGGTGTTTCACTTCCTTCATTAGGTTTATTCCTAGGTATTTTTCTATCATTTTTTTTAATTTGCCAATTCAATAGGCAAAAATAGTATCTTGTTATTATTTCATTTACTTAAACACTAATGAATTTGACATTTTTTAATTTTATCATTTTTGACCATTGTAGGTCTGATTTTTGGAATTATGTACTTATTTATTATTGGGGGTGAATTGTGATTTGACATTTGGTACCATACAATAAGGTTTTGGCGTTGGAAAATGCTTTCGAGATATTACTAGCCACAACCAAGCGTGACAACATCTCCTATATTGCAGTCTATTCCTTGACTTCTTCTTCAACCATTTGCCTCTACCTCACTAAGGAGAAAAAATAAAAACCTCCAGCAGAATGAAATAAACCCACCCAATAACTTTGATAAGTCAAACCTTCTCTTGAGGATTTGTAATGGGACCATATTTCTCAGATCATGTAACATCGGGGGGCCAATTGGCACTAAGGAATGAGGTAATTCCGATGGGTTAGTGGACCCGAAAGAGGGGAAGCTCAGATGCTCCAGCCGAAACAGTCATAGAGCAGAGGATACAGCCAGGTCCCGAGCCCCCGCAGGGAAAGGAAGTCAGTGTGGGGAAGAGTTTGTGCATGTCCCAAAGCCCCAGAGGAAGGGCGACATGAGGACTTGAACTCAGAGCTGAGGATTCATTCAGTGTTCTCTCCATCAAAAACAAAACCAAAAAAACAAGAAAGAAAATCTCAAGAGCAAAGAGGAGAGCACAGGAATTAATTACTGGATCTTTTGTGGGATGGCTCTGGTTAATTGAGTGGCAGGACATGTTAAAATCTTTCTTTCTAGGGTAAATGTGGTCATGAGAAAAATTATGTTTATGGCCAATACCGAGATGGCCCAAAGAGATCATGTTGTTAAGGATTCTGTGCTTTAATTACTACATTTAGTGCCTTGTATTCTCTTCTCCGACAATCCGAACCCCAGTCATCCTAGAAAGCTGGTGCCGGCTCACTTCCCTCTTCTTCCAAGGAGTCTCCTCGGCAGGCCACGCTCACAGGGAACTGCTTCAGCATTACAGCCCGTCCCAGCCTTCTTAGCACCGATTATCTTACATCTTCTCTTGCTTTCTTAACATCGTTGGATATTATCCTAATTTTCCTCTTAGATTGCTAGTTTCCCTTGATCAGAAGTTTAATCCCCAGCACAAAGCTAGGCACACAATAGAGTTGCAAATTCATCCATCCAGGGATGGTTTAAAACAGCTCTACAGAAAGACTCAACTAATATTTACTGACCACCTGTTACATGCTAAGTCCTACATATAAGATATCTTATTTAATCCTTACAGTCATCCTGCCAGATAGGAGATATTGGCCTATTTTTCAGATGAGAAAACTGAGGTTAAGAAGAATTGAGCAATTTCTCAAGGTTCCACTGGTAATCATGCTGGGATTAGAATTCCAGTTTCCTGGCTTCAAAGCTGGTATTCTTCCCAAGATCACACCCCTCCTGGGCTTGTCCCACACAGCCTGATCGTGGATGGGAGAGCTGGGTACAGAGAGCTGTCGTCACTGATGAAATTACTGAGGGACACCGAGAAAAGAAAATCATGATTATTTTGGCAGTTCTTGCTAAACAAACCCCGTGGTGCCTTCTACGTTTCTGGGCAAACACTGATTTAAAAAGCAAATTTAACAAGTGTAGAGAGGCTCCCTTGCCACTGAAACCAAAATGTATGGGTTTTCAGGAGGAAAGCTAATAGCCTTGTGACTTCTTCTGCTGGCAAAACATCCACGTAGAATTTTCAGGGGCTATAAATGCAAATTGTTTACACTATTAAAAAAGGTAGTACTTAATGCACCAAGGGCTTTTTAGCATGTCTACAGAACTTTATTATTTCTTCAGGAAAATGTTAAATGTGGAAAGAATATAATGAAGCTCCCTAAACATTCTGCAGATGACATGAAATACACGATTGCTTCATTAGAAAAGCAAATAATCAATTTCATAAGCCAACATAAATGTAAAGTGCCACATTTGCCTTCTATAGCTGCTTTTCTATTAAAGCGACTTCCATTGTAGGTGGAACAGAGCTTCATTAGGCTTTCATAAGGTCAAGTTTTATCACTACTAGACCACCTATGGTATGTAGTATGTCTCCTTGCTTTCTTCAGGAGTACTTTGACACTAAAAACTCAAAACCAAACCAAACAAAAGCTAAATTGGGAGTAGTTTATGGATGTCAAATTTTCTAAAATAAAATTTGATGATGTATCTGTTTCAGACCCTGTGGTCTAAACCAGAGGAAAATAGTTGAACTTTCCAGAAAGATTAGCTGCTTACAAAAGAAATTCTGTAGGTGGAAAGAATTGCTCAGTTAGTTGAAAGAACTGGAAAATCTGCCAAGTTTCACAAATTCACCTATCACAAGCGCATTTTAAGCCTAAGGAGGGGAATGCTTTTTAAACATATTTTAAAATTGAAATTGTGGTTAAATATATATAACGTAAAATTTGCCATTTTAACAATTTTTAAGCATAAAGTTCTGTGGCATTAAGTACATTCACATAGTTCTGCCATGGCCACCAGCATCCAAATTCAGCACTTTTTAAAATCATCTCCCAATGAAACGTCCTACTCATTCAATGATGATTTCCCATTCTCCTCTCCCCTGGTACTTGGTAACCTCTATTCTACTTTCTGTCTCCATGAATCTGGGACTCTAGGTACTTTATATAAGTGGAATCATGTAATTCTTGTCCTCTGGCCACTGGCTAACCTCACTTAGCCTAATGTCTTCAAGGTTCGTCCACGTTGGGCTTGTGTTAGAACTTCCTTCTTTTTATTTTTAAAATTTTTTATTAAGGTATTATTGATATACACTCTTATGAAGGTTTTGCATGAAAAAACAATGTGGTTACTACATTTGCCCATATTATCAAGTCCCCACCCATACCCCAATGCAGTCACTGTCCATCAGTGTAGTAAGATGCCACAGATTCACTGTTTACCTTCTCTGTGCTACACTGTTTTCCCTGTTACCCCCCACACCATGTGTACTAAACATAATACCCCTCCGTAATCCCCCACACCATGTGTACTAAACATAATACCCCTCAATCTCCTTCTCCCACCCTCCCCACCCTCCCTTCCACACCCCTCCCCTTTGGTAACCACTAGAACTTCCTTCTTTTTAAAGGCTGAATAATATTTCATTGTTTGTATAGACCATAGTGTGTTTATCCATTCATTCATCAATAGGTACTTGGATTGCTTCCACTTTTTGGCTATTGTGAATTGTGATGCTATGAACGTGGGTGTACAAATATCTGTTCTAGTCCCTGATTTCGATTCTTTGGGATATACACCCAGAAGTGGCATTGCTGGACAATGTAATTCTGTGTTTCAATTTTGAGGAACACCATATGCTATTTTTCACGGCAGCTACATCATTTTACACTGGGATTAGAAGGGTACAAGGGATTCAATTTCTCCACATCCTCAGCAACATTTTTTATTTTCTATTTTTCTGTTTTAATAATAGCCTCGTAATGGCTATGAGGGAAGAAGGTTTTTAATACCAAACCTTTCTTTTACTTTTTAGATTTGAATTCATTAAACTTATTAATGTCTATTTACCTTGATTCTGTTTATATTTTTTAGAAAACTTTCAAGAGTATGGTAAGTACTCAGTAAAATAAATATCTGCTGAATGCATAAATAGTTGAATTAATTAATAAGTTCCCAGGCCAGCACATTTTCTAATTCATTTCCATTCAGTTCAGCAAACTTTACCAAACAACCACCATGTACCAGGTCCTGGATTAACAGTGTCCTGAGAACACCATGAAATACCCTTGCTCACAGGTCGACACCCTGAGACCAGTTATCTGTAAGTCCTTACCTGTCCCATCAGAACTTAGGGCACTTTGGGAGAGTGTGTCCCCACTAAAGTCTTTAATCCAGTGAATGTCTGTTGAGGGCTAACTATGTGCAAAGACACCTGCAGTAGGTTCTGAGCAGGAGCAGGTATGTGTGGTAATGGATAGAATATTTGAGAACACAGGGCTGGTAGTTCTTTCTGCAGAGGTTGCTCAGAAATCTCTATTCCCCACTAATATTTTACTCAGCATTCAAGGCTTCAATACGTGTCCCTTCCACAGGGAAACTGTCCCTAATCCCCTGCACTGCATTATGTTGAGTCCTTGTTATGGTTTTTTCTCAGGACCTGGACCACTTGAGAGCACGTATCCTAAAATTCATTCGTTTTTGAACGATTTTTTTTTCCTACTAGATTCTCAAGTTGGTGGGGACCAAGGCTACATGCACTTTATGCACGTGCTTCTCTAGTCCTTGTGCAATGCCTGGCCCTACCTGTCAGCGAGGAGACACTTGGTAAGTGATTGAAAGAGTGCGTGTAGCACTTTTGTCCTTGGTGAGCCTGCGTCTAATAGGAGAGATGACCAGGTGACTTAGCGCTGTCAGTGTTAGCCTACCCCAATCGCCATGAAAGCGAAGAGAGGGAGAAAGTAATGCTGACTGCAGAGAGAAGGAATTTGAAGGTTTCACAGCAAAAGCTGTTTCTGAGCTGCACTATGGATGAGTTAAGAGGAGCAGATGTGTGCTGGGAGGTGCTGGGTGCGGCAAGGGGAGATTAGGGAAGAACCGTGAGACGCCTCCTGGTGTGCTCCGGAGGCCTCAGAGACAGCAGTCCGGGCTGGCGACCCAGGGATTCAGGCAGCGCTGGCCTAGGTTCCTTCACTGCGCATGTATTTATCAAGTGCCTACCTTGTTCTGGGAAACCTGTGGGCCGGGGCTTCTGCTGGTGTTGCTGATAGAGTTCTTGGTTAGGGTAAAATCAGGGTTTTGTCTGAAACCAACCAACCTGTACCTCAACTGTCAATGAGCACAGGATAGTTTTCTAATTTAACTTTTAAAATTAAATTTTACTGAAAGGAAATATTAGAGAGAGAGAGAAAGATGTACATATGGCTCAAGCATCCTAATTCCTGGGCTCTTTCTGTCGTGTGCCACTTTGGCCCCTGCCATGGGCATGCACAGTTTTTACATTCTTGTGATCTCTGTATACCCGGTTTCATAGTCTGCAGAGAGAATGTAACACGGTATCTCGATTTTATAGAAAAGGCTTATGGTTTTCTGTGCCTAAAAAAACATTCCATGGAATCGACCTGCCATAGTCCACTCGGCTGCTGGATACTCTTGCTGGTAGCACGTTAGCTGGAGAGGCAGCCCCAGCCCCGTCCCCGAGGGTCACGGAAGCCACCGTGTGAGAGGGGGAGGCAGGGATCAAAATCGTGGCCTGTGAGGAGGTGGTCTGCTTTTCCATCCCTCAAAACAAATACCTTAATCGTTGAGCAACTTCTAGGAGCTATAAGGACCATTCTATCTCAGGCTCCGTCCCAGGAGCCCCTGACATCATGGGTAGGGGAGACCACTGTTTCCCTGAATAAATACGGGGAGATGAGATCCTCGAGTTGGAGGTGTATCACAATTGCTACGGGGAGATCTTCAAAGTACAGGTTGCAGGGCCCCAGAGGCTCTGGGACCAGGTCAGGCATGAATGTTTTTTAATGCCTCTCAGTGATTCTGACGCACACTCAGGTCTGAGACCTACTGATGAAGACCTGTGCTTAAACCTGGCTCTGTCACTGACCAGATGTGAGACCTCAAGAAGTTCACCTACCAGCTCTTAGCCTCAGATTCTCATCTGTGTATTGGGTTTTGGGGAGGAGGAAGTGATTGCGGGGTACTTGGCTCATGGTTTCACACCATTTTCAGCCACACAGAATGTCTGAGATAAAAGGTGTGTTACATGCTTCTCAATAATCATCTCAGCTCTAACTCCTATTATTCACAGGGAGGGCAGATGGAGAAGGAGGCACTGCTCAGCCCCTTGTCTTCCCAGGCAGCCCGGCTACATGGTCTTGCAGTACCAGCTTTTCACCACTGGAGGTCCTGGGAAAGGTTTCTGTCTGCTGGGGGAGCCGCGCTGGCAGTGGGAGAGCACACACCCTGGTGGTTGCAGGTCCGTGAAAGCTGGGGGAGAGCAGTGGGCCCAGCTACTAGCCTGTAACTCTTTGGGGAACTCAGACCCATCCCCATAACCTTTCATCTATTGGTCTTGGCCTTCAACAGAACTGAAAATGAGAAGTCAGAAAATAGAAATGCCTTGAAATATTTGATTGCTTATGGATAGATAGAAGTAATTTTTCTCCCTGATCCATCATCAGTACATTTGCTAAGGGAGGGATATTTATCGGTTTCACAAAATGATAGACTTTTTTCCATACACACACGCTGATTTAGTTTCAGCTGTGTGGCAGAATTTCGTAAAGATCCTATCTTTCATATACTTTGGAGGAAGGTCTCCAGCTCATTAACTCTGAAGAAAGGGCTCTGACAAAATATGAGATAAATCAGAACAATATTACTTTCTTACTCTTTCAAGGCAAAAGTTGCAATAGTTTAAGAAATTAGCCTAAAGAAATGGCAAAGCTGAAGTGTATTTTACATTGTAGGTACTAAGGTATTTTGTAGTGCTCGAACATGACCACCAACAAAATGCAAAAGTTATCAGAACATATCTACTAGGTATAGAAAATAGTTTAGTGAATTTACTACGGGCTGCTTTTCTAATAGGATTGGAGAGATTTCCTCATAAATCTCCTTAGATTTCTGAGACAGCTATGGGCAGGTGTGTGATCCCATTAAAAACAGGGTGGAAGAGGCTGGTGATTCCTGAAAGATTATCCAGCTGGTAGGGCAGTGTAAGAATTTGTCAGTGGTTCTAAATTTGGGAGGTTATTTTAACCAACTAAAATCTCCAATCAGTTGACTTTGAGTTTATCCTGAGTGGGCCTGACCTAATCAGGTGAGCTCTTTCAAGGGGGGTCCTGTCTTCCCGAAAGAAGACACTCAAAGTGAGATATCGCCTACTGGCACTGAGGAAGTGAACCATCGTTTCATGAGAGCGTCTGTGAGCAGGGAATTGGGAGGGATTCTAGGAGCTGGGAGTGACCTAGTTGACAGCAAGAAATCAGGGCCCTCAGCGCCACAACTGAAAGGACCTGGGTCCTGTCAACAACCACACGAGCTTGGAAAAGTATGCGGAATTCCAGAAAGGAATGTAGCATGCCTGACATCTAGGTTGCAGACCCTGAGCAAAGCTTAGCCCTGCCGGGACTCCGGAGCCCCAAACACTGTGAGATAATAAACGTTTGCTGCTAAGTTTTCTTTTTCTTTTTCTGTAATAAACGTTTGCTGCTATGTGTTATTTTCCTTTTTCCGTAATAAACGTTTGCTGCTACGGGTTCTTTTTCTTTTTCCGTTATAAACGTTTGCTGCTATGTGTTCTTTTCTTTTTTCCGTAATAAACGTTTGCTGCTACGTGTTCTTTTTCTTTTTCCGTAATAAACGTTTGCTGCTACGTGTTCTTTTTTTTCCGT
>JAQQAC010004068.1:15166905-15270883 GCA_029783875.1 Phataginus tricuspis
TTTTTTTTCCGTAATAAACGTTTGCTGCTACGTGTTCTTTTCCTTTTTCCGTAATAAACGTTTGCTGCTACGTGTTCTTTTTCTTCTTCCGGAATAAACGTTTGCTGCTACGTGTTCTTTTTCTTTTTCCACTTCCTGCTCCTGCTCCCCCTCCCCCTCTTCCTTCTTGTTCGACTCCTCCCCTCCCCCTCCTATTTCTTCAGAATGAGCTAGATTTGAACACATCTGTGGGCTGAGGGAAAAGATCACCAGAGGGTACTTGAGTATCGCCTTGCATACATCATTAATGCCGGCAACTCACTATTGTGCTGACTACAGTTACAAAGGAGATCTGTGCCCTACTTTGAGGGGGGCTATGGTAGACAGCCTAATGGAGGGAGACGGGGTCAGAGCAGGAGCTCTGGAACAGCGGCGGAGAGGGTGGAAGACGCTGTGCTCTGGCTTTCCAGGAGGAAGGGCTGCAGGCAAAGGGGCGCAGGCAGCCTCTAGAGGCCCAAGAGGGGGGAGCACACTCTCCCCCAGAGCCTCTGGAGGAAGTGGGGCTCTGCTAACATCTTGACTTTGGCCTGGCAAAACTGATGTCAGACTTCTGACCTCCAGAACTCTAATACATTTGTGTTATTTAAGCCACGAAATGTGTGGCAATTAGACACAGCAGCACTTAAAACACACAGAGAAGCCATGGTGGGCGGCCCTGCAGACCCTTCATGATGCTCTCGCTGGGTGTGCACAGCGTGCAGGGGTCCCGGGGCGTGCACAGGTCCTGCCCGGAATCAAGGGCTGCAGAGGCTGTGGAGGGAGGCCAGGAGAGCTGCACAGAGAAGGAAACCACATCTGAACAACGTTTGGACGGAAGAGCAGGAATGAGGCGCAAGGATGTAGGCAGTGAGGTGGGGAAAGCGTTTCAGAGAGAGGAGCGGCTGGAACAAAACCCAGCATCCAGGGAGGGCGTGGCGAGCCGTGGAATCTTCAGGGAGGGCGGTGAGGCTGGAGGCCGGCGGACCCAGGGAGGGGCGGAGGGCAGGAGCTGAGGGCACCGCGCGCCCCCACACGCCACGTCTGCCTGGGGAACTTGTTTGGAGACACCTTCCTGATGATGCAGTCTTAAGTAGGGAAATAAACGTGATAATATAATGCATTTTCAGGAAAACGTTTCTGGATAAAGTGTAAGAATGAATTGGAAGACCGGAAGCAGGACGCCCCATCTCAGGAGGCTTGTCATGGTGAGAGCTTGAGGTGTTAGTGGTTTAGACAGAGGATAGGTTATGGAAATGAGAAAAGGACGGAGCTAAACCTGATTAAGGAGGCAGATGGGAAGGAGGAATAAAGCTAAGTCCCAGGTCGGACAGAAGTTGCAGAGTGGAGCTGACCCGCTGCAGGAAGAGTCCCAGAGAGGGACAGAGAGGCCAGAGAGGGAGACTTGCAGGGGAGCAGAGGCTCCCACCTGATTGCCAGTTTCGGGATAAACTTGGCCATACTGTGCTATGCAGGGGCCCAGAAACACCTGCTTAGAACTATTAAGACTCTTACCAAGCCCAAGAATCGGGTCCCTGGCTTCTTCCAGCTCATCCTAAGCCAATATTTTGGCCTCACCACTCCCTCCCCCTACCAGGGGCATCAGTATTTGGGGGTAGGCCTTCCCCTGCCATGTGCAAAGAGAAAGAAGCTCTCCCTTTGCCTCTGGCTTCCCAGCTCTAGCTTCTTGGTTTAGTGTCCACACCCTGGGGTAGGCAAGGCTCAGGGGAGATATCCCTTGTTCCCAAAAGCTGTTCACTGCTTGGATCCTAGCTGCCCACCCACTCCACTCACTTTCTAAGCATTTCCTTTAAGGAAAATCTGCTCTTTGATGCTAATCCCTGGAAACGATTGGTTTGCCTTTCTTACATTCCCAGCAGCATTAAGAGCTGTACACCCCTTGCACTTAGCTTTCTGTATTTGGGACGAAGGAAAGAGATTATAGGCACACAGGGCCCTTCACAGTGACAGTGTAAACTGCTATTAGTGCCTTTGTTTTCCCTCAGGATCACCTATCAGTGTAGGTGTGGGTGGGTGGAGGGGTGACTTCCCCTCCCAACACGGAGGTAGGAGCTAGTTTTAGTGGTATGAATTTTCATTTAAGCACTGCTCTTGGTGCCAAAATTATTGTTACTGACTGTATTTGTCTGCTAGGGCTGCCCTAACAAAGTACCACAGATTGTGTGTGCAAACAACAGAAATGTATTTTCTCACAGTTCTGGAGGCTGGAAGTCCAAGATAACAGTGTCAGCAGACGTGGTGTCTCCGGAGCTTCTGCCCAGGCTTGTAGATGCCCATCTTCTCCTGGTGCCCATGTGTGGTCCTCCCTCTGTGCAGCTGCCTTCCAGGTGTCTCTTTATGTGTACGTAATTCCTTTTCCTGTAAGGACACCAGTCAGATTGGATAGAGGCCTACCCATATGACCTCATTTTACCTTACTTACCTCTTTAAAGTCCCCATGTCCGAATCAAGTCACATCAAAGGGGCTGGGGGTTAGGGCTTCAACATGTGATTTGGGGGAACACGATTCCACTTTAGAACATTTATATTCCTAAGGCCCAGCTTCCTTCCTCACCTATGAAATAGCAATAATAACTGTACCTTCCCTGCCTGGTTGGCTTGCATATTAAGTGAAACACTGCATGAACACAGTCTGGTACCGTCCCTGACGCTTAAGAGTGCCCAGCGAACTCACACACCTGCATGAGGGCCGACACCCCCCAAGTGGGTGAAAGTGCGTTCTTTGACTCCAAGAAGCTATGTGAGGTCCTGCCCCTTCCACGGAGCTAAAATTCTCAGCAGTATATCTAGAACACATACGAAACTAGTAATAGTGATTATTTCTAGAGTGAGAAATATGTCTTTTAATGTTTTTGATACCATTTTTCATTGTAAAGACAGTTTTAAAAAACAGTTCAGGGTGGATGTTGCTGTATTCTTTTTCCCCACCTATTACCTTAATAATTTTTTTTATCTGTAGACATATTTTATCTCCAAATATATTTAATGACATCAAATTTTTTTTGAGCTTTTTTTTTTTACAACTATACATATTTATTTTTAAAAGAAATCCTTCTCATTCCAATCTTATAGAGATATTCTTTCACTATGCTATTCTAAGGGGTTTCATGATTTCCTTTTTACATTTAGCTTTTTTAACTCAACATGAACAAATTTGGGGATATGGTGTTCAGTAGAGATTTAATCTTTTTTCCATTTTTTTCTCTATAGAAAGCCAGTGTTCTCCAAACTATTTATTGAATAGTCCATCTTTTCCCTATGATTTGCAATTCCTTCTCTATGATGCGATGTATAAAAGTTTCATATATACTTACATATATGAAATATCTATATTTGGGGGCTTTTTGTGCTGTGCCATTTATCTGCCCCTGGGTCTCCATCACACAGTTTCAATCGTCTCATTTTAAAGAAGTCTTGTTATTCTGTAGGGCAAGGCCCTTCTCCTTGTTTGATTTCAGAGTGTGCTCATGTAGATGAACTTTAAAATCAGTTTCTGTAATTGGTGATTTTTAATTCCCTGTGCTAGCATCAGAGAAAGTGTTCTAGTGCCTACTCCTTCACATTTAGGGTCACATGGAGCCCAGGTCCCCTTCCCAGAGACTGATTTCACTGGTTAAGGCTGTGGCTGGGAGCATCAAAAGCTTCGGTGTCCTCAGGCGATTTCAGTGCCTCCGAAGTTCCCCCAGAGTGGGTCTGTGGGTGTGACCCTCTGTTGGAGCCTATGACCCTGCCCTTCCGGCATGTCTTGCCCCAGTAAAATGTCCACCATCATTAATGATCCCTTCGTGGCAGTCTGACTTTTTTCACTCTTGGACTTGGAAAATCATATTTCTCCTCAGTATTCTGCATTTTATTATATGGATGCTACTGTGGATTGTTTTTTTATTTATCCGCTGTGGTGTGTGTCCCTGTGAGGCCCTCTGTCCTTGTTCAGTGGGCAGCTCAGAGCTATTATCCCCTTAATCCAGCTCCTCTCCTTCCATCCCATCTTCTGACAGAGCTCCTGTGAGATGCACCTGGATGCCTTCTGCTCTCTCTTCTATGTCTCCCAAGCTGTCATTCACACTCTAGCATTGTTTCTCTCTGCACACACAGCATGCTAGGTGATTGCTTAAGACCACATCCCTTCTTACTTGAACTTTTATCCTGCTGTAGGTTTATCCAGTTTGTTAAGTTTTTTAAAGTTAATTTCCATGTCAAGATATATTATTTCCAGGGGTCACTGGTTCATCTGCCCAGTTTTATTTCATACTTTGATGGTTTGGTTAAGTGGTTGTTATTTCTTTTATCTTCTTGAAGGCCTTACACATGCTTATGTTAAAGTCATTTCAGATTGGTCTATTAATTTTTCCATTTTGTTGGAAGCAGGGTTGCTTGCCAGCAAGCAACAAAATCTTGAGAAAAAGGAAAAAAGAGGATGGCCGGTTAAATTTGAATTTTAGATACACAGTGAAGAACTTTAAGTAGAAGTGTGTCCCATGCAATATTTGAGACATACTCATGCTAAAAGATTTTCATTGTGATGCATTGAATCAGGCAACTCCAAGATTGTTCTGGCACCTTGGCGCCTGTGATCTGCGTTCTTAACAAAACCCCCTGGTGATTTTCATGTGCGTCCACCCTGAGAATGTCAAGCCTGCACTCTACTATCTCCTCCGTTGGGAGGAAAGTCACTCCTGAATGGGATTTGCTGTCTGTCTTCCTTAGTGTTAATTTTTCTCACATCATTTGAAATGACAGCTCACAGTTGCATCATCAGTAGGTTATTTTCAAGCTTTTCCCCCATTTCTTTCTCCCTGTCTGGTGGCCTTAAAGTTGTCTCCAGCTGGTCTCCTGGGATCCTCTGTCCAGCACTGGCTCTTACACTGGTGGCTTGACCCCTGGCAATGCTGGAACCTTGTAGACCCAGTTTTTAAGCCAGGGCACTTTGACCTGGTTTGTACCTTTAGTTTCATTTATAGCTGTGCCCATTTCTGGTCTACATATTGGTTCTTTTATTTTTAATTGCACTCAAGCTATTTCAGTTAAGTGTGTATGTATGCATGTGCTCTTGCACACGTGTGTGTGTGACCACTGATGTGTTTAAAACAAAGAGGGAAACTTGTAGTGTTAACATTATTTCTATGAGAAGTCTTTATTGCTATATTCTAATTCTTGATTTTTCATCAATGGTTTATTAGCAAGCAAAAACTATAATGAAGAACTTTGAAATATGGTTGCTCTCCATGAGTTAAACTAATGAAACCCCTGTGTGGGTGGGCTTGGCCACTTATGGAAAAAAGCCAGGGAGGGAGGAAATGTGTGATGCAAGCATTCGAGAACCCCCCCAAATCCAAGTAAGATGCTGCTTAGAGCAGCAGGATTGAAATAAAAGTGGACTCAGGAAGCTTGGATCTAAACTTTTGAATTCTCTGAAGGAAAACTGTGGCCCTGGTGGGGCTGCCATCACTGAACTCAGAACAGGCGTCCCGTGTATCAAAACCAGGCATTTCCAGTGGTGTTTGGGAGAGTACCCTGGAGAGGCTGCACCACTGCACACCTGCTCTGCGGCCTCGCCTTGCAGTGAGGATGGGGGGCACTGAGACAGGCACACGCTGGAGAACTGCCTCGAAGGTCATCCATTGTTATGGGCTGAATTGTGTCCCTCCAAAATTCACATGTTGAAGTGCTAACCCCAGTGCCTCAGAATGTAAGTGGATTTGGAGAAAGAGTCTTTAAGGAGAAGATTAAGTTACAATGGGTGGGCTCTAATCCAATCCTTGTAAGAGGCAATTTGGACACCGACACACAGAGGGAAGACCATGTGAAGACAAACAGAGAAGACTGCCACCCACAAGCCCAGGAGAGGGGCCTTAGGAGACACCAAGTCCACTGACTCCTTCACCTTGGACCTCTAGAGAGAAAATCAGTTGTTGTTTAAGCCCCCAAAGCTGTGGCAGCCTGTTTTGGTAGCATTAGGAAACTAACATATCCATCCCAGCTCTGTGCACCCTGATTTCCTATTCCTGGTATGAATTTCTGGTTATAATCTGACCTGCCATGCAGCTGTGATTTTGGGGAAAGAGTGTACTAAGCAAACATCATGAGAGTCCTGGCCACTTGTCAGCCTTGTTTCCCACTGTGGATTGGTTAACTGGCATTCTGGTTTTATGAGCATGTGTATGAAGGTTCAGTCTTTGCATCCGTCTCTTACTTGTGGGTGCTGTAAAACTGAATTTCTGGGCCTCCAGAGCCATTTTCACACTGGAAATATTTTGGCCAGGTATCCTGTTATGCGACATAAAATAAACATTCGGATTTATGAGTGTTTTTTTCTAAGAAATGTGCACAACAGATAGCGCATCTCATTCCTAACCCCTTACCTCCTGAAGCTCTGTGGTTCAGGATGGGGTGGAGAAATGGTATCAAGTTTGGGTGCAGGATGAAGATGGCAGATATTCAAAGGATTTCGTTTTAAAAAAAGTTTCGTAGTTTGTTTTTAGGCTGCATTAAATATCCTAGCAGTCACTGTAAACTGGTTATATAAGAATATAGCATCACAATGTCTGCTTTGGCAAGGCTGCGTGGCCCACAGATCAGCCAAAAACACAGCCAAAGAGATGAATAATTGTACCAAGTCACACATTGTACCCGAACTTGACAGCCTGTGAATTAAAGCACCTATTATACTGGGCCATCCTCAGAAGCTAGCTTGTTTTCCAATGATTGGAGGTCAAGTTTAGTCAATGTCTTTTTTTTTTTTACTGTGATTATGGAGAATAATCAATAGTTTTCACTTGAATTTTCATTTATCTATAAACAGGACCCTCCTTGCTAGAAGTTTTGTAACATCAAGTTTCCCTTTTGTGTTCAATGATATTGAACTCATAATTATAGTGTGTGTGTGTGTGTGTGTGTCTGAGTGCCATCTTACTGATATACTTAATTTTCCAAGTCGCTACTAGAGAGGTGGAATTCGATTGACTGAAGGAGAGCTCTGTTCTCCAACTTTTAGAAGTTTCACGTCCTTTTAGGACAATAGTTATGACTTTGTCAAGGCAGAGAGGGGCTGATTTGGGGAACACATTGGACCCCACGGCCGTACCAGCAGGGTGGGAGTGGGAGTGCTAGTTCTTCCCAGGAAGCTGACCTTGGGGACCTCAATCCCTGCTGCCCCTGAGTCACTTCATTCCTTGTATGCTCCGCTTCTTGGGTCTTTCCCAGGTGTGCACACAGTGTCTGGGCAGCGCACACCCAAACCTAGTTTGTGAGCCAGTCATCCTACAGAGAGCAGATCAGACCAACAGAGCCAGGTTTGAGGGACAGAGAAAATATCCGCTTGGCCTTTACTTGATCCCCTCTAGGCCTGCCCTGGGGTTTGCGATCCCTTTAGCCTCATCCTGAATTTAAAGGCCTCTTAATGAAGGGTATTAACTAGGTTGGTATGTACTGGCTTCTCTTGCAGGGTAATAGGTTAGATGTTAGCACAGAGTACTTACTTTCTTTTTAACTGACTTTTCTTTAGATAAAATAATAAATTTATTTTTTAAACTTAATTTAATTTGTGTGTGTGTGTGTGTGTGTGGGCCTCTTTATCCCCTTCATGTATTTCGTCCACCCACCCCACCCCTTCCCCCATTGTAACCACCAGTCACTTCTCAGTGTCTAGGTGTCTATTGCTGTTTGTTGGTTTTGTCTTGTTTTGTTTTTAGGCTCTGTATATAAGTGAAATCGTGTGGTATTTGTCTTCCTCTGCCTGTCTCGTTCCACTGAGCATAATACCTTCTAGGTCCATCCATGTTGCAATAAATGGCAAGCTTGCCTTCTTTTTTATGGCTGAAAAAGGCTCCTTACTCTTTAAATCCATTAGGAACTCCTTGTCACATGACAAAAACTGGGTGCCAAGGGACTAGGATTGAGACGCCAGATCCTTAAGAGTAATGTGGAAGATCCCCAAAGAGAACCTTTGTCCTGTGGGCCAGAAACATGCTCTGGAAGCCACGGTCTGCTCTCTAAACAAATCTGCTTGGCCTCTCCACCCTCCAGTCTGTCTGGTGGAGAAGTTTAAGCAAACCCTTCTAGCACCAACCTCCCAGCCTCCCCACAAAGACAGTGATGCTGCCCTAAAGGAAACTGCGCTCTGCATCAGGAGCATGCTGACCTTAATACCTTAAAATACAGAAAGGAGGCTGATTTATGAGGATAAATATGCGGAAGCCAGACTGATTGATAACCTCCACGGCAGACCTGAAGAAGATAGTTTAGAAATAATATCTTACCCAAGGAAGTTCGAGAAGTGTTACAGATGTAGAAGGGGTTTGAGCCCGCAGTTTTCTGTCTGCACTTGGACCCGGCCTCTGGTGTCAGCACAAAGGGGCAGCTCCCCAGTATTTCGCCTCCGCCCCTGAGACAGGCCCTGGTTTGTCTGGATCCCGGTGACCATGCGTGGGCAGTTACTGCCTGCGAAATTTGGGGGAGTTTCCCACTGGCATTCTCCTGTTATGTCAGTACACAGTGGTTAAAAAAATAGACGTTCCACTTCTAGGCTACTCTAAATATATTTTCATTCAAAACAAAAGCACAGAGCTAAGCATTTTTCACCTTCCTTAATTGCCCATTATGTAAAGAAGTGCTCATCCTTTGTCTAGATCTTTTCTAAAAGATTATCCCACATTCTCTTTTCTAAAATACCATCCAAATTAATCTACATTTCTGGAAATCTCAGCTCCTCTAAAGTTTTTCATTATCTTTTCTGAGGCCTTTCCATTATTTCCTTGGCCTGTTCCAAGTATTGTGATAAATAGCATCTCATAACTATAGGTGGAGTTGACTTTGACTCACAGAAAATCTGTCATATTTACAGATTCGAGTTGGGTTTCAGATATTTGTAGTTCAGCGAGATATTTTCATTCAAATATCCATAAAAAGGGCATGGGGTGTGTGTGCAAATGAAGAAGGCCAGAATGTTACGTGTTTGTGCTTCAGAGATGTCTGGGTGCCAAGCAAGGTGATGGAAGGGGTTTCCTTGGATGCAGGACTTTCCGTGCAAAAGCTGTGAAATCCTGGGCAGACCAAGACAGTTGGGTTTCAGATATTTATAGTTCAGCGAGATATTTTCATTTCATTATCCATAAAAAGGGCATGGGGGGTGTGTGCAAATGAAGGAGGCCAGAATGCTGTTTGCCCTACTTTTTATTTCCTAACAGACTAGTTGACAATGAGGGGAGAAGAGTGTGTGGTGACACCAGATGGAAAAGGGGAATTAGACTGCAAGAAATACTAATATTTTTGTCTCTTCTAAAATGTAAATGGTTTGAATACCACATTTTGGACCAAAAGTATGTCTCAAATCACCATGTAGCTTCTCTTTTAGAACATTGTTGAGTATATTAACCTCATGGCTCAGTTCAACACACTTCAATTAAGTACCTATCGTATGCCAGGCTACGGGCTGGGCTTTAGACTGATATCAAAACAAGCAAGAGCAGCGGCTGAGCTCAGGAGCTCACAGTCTTTGTGGGTAGGAGAGGTGAACAAGTAAACAGAGCAGCTCATATGAATGTATTTAGTGTTCATACAGAGGTGTTGATAGGATTTCACGAGCCACTGAGGGAGGGGGAGAAGGGGTGAAGTCCTTAGCTTATGACTGTCTGTGTTTTCTTTCACGCACCATGAATTCTTGTCTATAGCTTTGGGAGAAGTAGAAATGCATGACATATTTGTGTTTTACTAAAATAATTTTATGGTTTTGAAAATAATAAACATAAAAGTTTCTTTATGCTCAGCGGTTATTTACTAGGATTGACCACCATCAAATCCTGGGAAGTGAGTTTAAAAAAAAATCACTCATTGTTATTGTTAAGTGAAATCATTTGTAGTCTTGTTTGAATGCTCTGAACCTGTTGGGATTTGAAAGTGAGATTTCATCCTGGATTCTCAAATCCTGCTGAGGCAGTTACAACTCTGAAGGGATTTTTCTAAATTCACATCCCAGTTCCCTTTACTGATTTACAGGGTAGGACACTTGAACCAGAAGCAAAACCGAACCAAAAACAATCCCCCCACTTGTTTTTGCTAGGTAGAATTCAAATGGCAGGAGGGAGATGCATTCTGTAAGCCAATGTCTTTCAAGCTATTCGCACAAGGTTCAATAGTCTGAGCCACTTAGCTGGACGGCACATCCTAGGGTAAAACAACTAGTTGGAATTAATGGAATTCTGGCATCAGCTCAGTCCACTGGCAACCCCTGGGCTGTCATTAATCCCCAGGACACCTTTGCCTCTACTGGTAGTGCTTCCTCTTGGGGAGCAATTGCTAAATGCAATGCACAGGAAAAGTCATGTCTACTGTTCCCAATTATATAATGAAAGATGGTGGTGTAACCAGTGGGCTTCTAATATTATCCTTAAAAAGTCATCTTTGCTTATTGTTCAAGACATTTCACGCAAGCTTTTCAAGAAGGAAAAAAAAATTCCGACTTTCCAATTTGAGATACTTGGGTGATAACCACTACCTTTAATCATAATCACTAGGTTTGTTTAGGCTTTAGAAGTGTTGCAAATGGGGCAGAGACACTTACTGAAGTAAAATTAATATGTTCCAGAAATGAAAAAGCAGAAGCTGGTCAAATACTGACATTTTTTTAAACCTACTGGCTCTTTTCAAGATATCTAAATCAATTAGTGAATAATACAAAAAAATCGGCCTACAGAGATCATAAGAAGTTGTGTTTTTGAAGAGTGATTACATTGCATTTTTAGCCTTAAACATGTAAAAGGCTCAAACTTTTTTTTCATTAAAACAAAATTTTCAGACTTTTAAGTCCCAGGAAGCCTTTCAACTTAAGTCTTAGCCCTTAAACTAGAAGATACTTTTCACACGCAGCATTTTATTTTTGCACATAGCTGGCTTTATTTTAACTTGATCAGGACGAGGAGGGGAAGAAATATCAAATTTTCCACTTTTGCATCTTGATGTCTTCTTGTAACAGCATATATGGCACAATTCAGGTTACCCTTAAAATCAGTACAATTTAGAGTGAAGATAAGTCTTGAAGTCTTCTTTGTTAATTTTTTCGGTTGAAATCAGCCCTCCTTACTGACAATCATGCACGTGGTCTTGTAATTTTAACCTTTCATTTTAACACTGAGGCTGGGGGAGGAAGAAGAGTCTCACTGGGGGTGGACGTGGGGGGAAAGATAACTGGTTGTTGAAAGATAACTGGTTTGGTGCCAGCAAATGATAATCCATATCCGTCTAGAGAGGACACTGGACACAGTAGTGGCAGTTTCCCTTTGGAAAGTAATTAGAATGAATGAAAGTTCCTTTCTGGTGATCTGGGGTTTTAGAATTCTATGAGGAACACCTGCCATCTTATGAAAACATATGTTTTTCCTTGCTCAGCTGTAGTGTTAAATTTAGCTTTTCAAAACCAGTTCAATATTGTATCAATGACTGGTTCTAATTGAGAAGATCTGAGTTGAAAGGCACACTACGAAAGGAGGTGTTGACTATAGGCCCACAACATCTATTTATGTCCTTAGCTGGCTAGATATGTCCTAATAGATGAACATTGGGGCAGATTACCTTATAAAACAGGATTCTATCATAGACAAGCCGTGTTATATTGAGTGAATTCTCACTGAGAGGGAAATCCATGTGGACATGAGAAACTAGCCCTTCAAGGATCAGGTGAGAAATGCTATTCCTTTCTTAAGTGAGAGATTTTACAATCTTTCTGATCAGGCAAACAACTGTAAAATCTGATTCTGTGAAACTATATAATCGCATTTCCAGCAAACCTTTGATGTACCCTGAGCTGAAAATCACACCATTTCATTTTCATAAGAACTCACTGCTATTTGCCTCATTATAAGCATTTTGTCACATTTCCTTCTGCTTAAATAATCCAACTTAAAAGGAAACATCTTGAAGGGACGTGAGTCATTCCTTTTACATTAATTCCTGTTTTGTGTTCTGCCAAAAAAATTAGTATTTATTTTCCTTAAATGTGACACATTCATTCCCATTCATGTTTACCTTTTTGCCATTGTGATCATATCCAGAAGACACTGAGAGGAAAGGCTTATCTTGTTTTATGGCAAAAGTCAGTTGCCAAGGAATGAGTCACTTTGAGACACGTTATGTTGCAATGACTGGCACCCGAATGTTACGTGTTTGTGCTTCAAAGATGTCTGGGTGCCAAGCAAGGTGATGGAAGGGGTTTTCTTGAATGCAGGACTTTCAGTGCAAAAGCTGTGAAATCCTGGGCAGACCAAGACAGTGCTGAGACAGGAAGGAGAACAGCTGGGCAGTTAGGAGGAAGACAGAGAAGCCCTGGGGGAAGTAGAGGCGTTACTTCTTTGGAAAGAAAATGCACAGAAATCTAAAACCAGAAATGGTGTGAAGATAAAACACTGGTACCCTAAAAATTGAGGTCCTTGGGATTCTGTGTTGGGTTCCAAAGAAAAGTGACTTTTCTGAGAAACACCTAGGTTCCCTGAATTTCAGTGAGTGAGTTACAGCTAACAGCTAAGTGATTTGTCTCATGCACTTACTCATTAATTAACTCAAGTCAAAAATATTTACTGAGTATCTGTTCTATGTCTGGCATTGTAACAATAGGAATATACCAGAGAACAAAACCTCCACCCTCCTCCTCTGGTGAAATTTACCTTCAAAATGGCAACTCTGGCTCCTGGGGAGCCCTTACCTCCTGCTGAGCACCCTAATTATTAAGTCCCATCATCACCCCACTTTCTAGGTAGGAGAACAGAGATCAGAGAGACAAAGTAACTCGCCCAAGGCGGAGTGATGGCACCCTGAGTCTGAAAGGGAAGTTCCCATTGACGCTGCCATACTGGCAGAGGGGAGAGCTCTGATCCATGGAGCAAAGCCTTGGATTCAATGAAAGGCTGAGCTATGAAGCAATGTTACCGAGCTGGGCCCGTTTCTAACAGCTTTCACATAGGTCCTCTTATTGGATGTTTACATCAATGAGAGCAAAACCATGGGCCACCTTAAAAGGACATTCCTCTCTGAGATCGGAAAAGCTGTCTCTTTACCAGAATCCCACATTGTGGTGAGGGACTCAGGAGTGTAGAAAGGGGTGTTAGGGTAAAAGAGAAGATAAGCCAGAAGCAGGAATAAGCTGGAGAGAGGATAGCACCAGATAAGGTTCTTAAAGGCTGTTCTCCAACCCTGGACAGAGGCGACCACGCAGCCTGTTTCTGCTTTTCCCCGTTGGGTGATTAAGTCAGACATTGCCAACATCAGTATTCACAAGGGCAGCACCCAGCACGGTGGCTGATTGCACAGACCCTGGAGAGGGTCCCTTCAGGTCTTGACCCCAGCGCTCCCTCCCTGGCCCTGTGACCTTGTGACTAACCTCTCTGAGCTGCAGTAATCTCATCTGTAAAATGATCGTGATAAAGACAGCGTCTTCCTTAGAGGTCATTAAGGAATCCATTAGGTAATAGATAAGCACCAAGGGTTGTCTCTAGAACACAATAAGTATCCTGTACATATCAGCTCTAATCAAGTCCAAGTGTTTTGGAAAGCAAATATTACCTCTACCACTTAAATTACTCTTAATCGTGTATTTTATAATTTACCTTCCCTTTTGCCTGTTTCCTCAGGCTTCCTACCTGAGTTGAGCAGCATAAGCCACTTGTTTAGTTTGCTAAACTGGATGACGTCATTTCCTTGTAGATGCAGGTCCCTAAGAGCTATTTGGACCCATAGGGCTAGGTGGGCCCATGACAGAGTGCATGGGGACCCTTACCTCTACTGAAAAGGACAGAACGTCAGGTCGACTACCACCCTTCCCTCTTTCCAGTCTCTTCCCCCAGTACATAGGCCCAGAGCCCCGCTAATGGGAAACATCCCTCAGTTTATAAAGCAGTGATTTTCATTGCAGGATGCATATAAGAATCACTTGAGGAGTTAAAAAAAAATACTGATGCCCAGGCCTCACCCAGAGCAGTGAAAACTGGAATATCTTCAGAGTAGGGGTTGGGTCTCCCCAGGTAATTCTGGCGTGTTGTCAAGGTTGAGACCCACTGCTTTAAGGAAAGTCCCCCCTCATCCCCCCACCACGCTGGCATACAGAGAGTTTTCATCTCCTGAGTGTAACAGGATGCTTTGGAATTCACCTATTGTATCATTTAAGGTGCTATAGGCAGCAAATAACAGAAAACCTGGTAGCATAGGATCACCTGGAAGCGTTAGAAGTGCAAAATCTCGGGCCCTACTCCAGACAACTGAATTAGAAACTGGGGATGGAAATTGTTTTAACAAGCTCTCCAGGTGATACTAAAGTCTGCGAACCACTGGCTTAGACCAGTAGGGGCCCTGGGCTAAAGGGAGGGCAGAACCGCCTCACTCAGACTTACAAGGGCCACACAATGCAGGGGTGGGTGCGTGCAGGGGTGGAGGTTAGGAGGCAATCATAGAGCTGTCTAAGCGTAGGTTTTGCTGAAGTAACATTGAATGTTTCCAGATCCTTGTGGTCAAAGGAGCAGCCGAAAGAAGGAGCCCTGAAAAAGGTTTTAAGATAATTTAAAAGTGTAGTGTGCACTGGGGACCTCCAGTTATCTATATGGAAGAGGTCTGCTTATTATTTGAGTCAGCCACAGTTGGGACTTTTGTGGATTTGAAAAGTTTGTGGGCCTTTTAGAGTAAGAATCCAGGGTCAAAAGGAGTCTTACATGATCCCCAAAGTTTTCTAGACTAGCTTCCTTCATTTGGAAGGTTCATTCCCATAGAAATTCTGCTAAATGAAAGCTGGTCAGAGCTGCAAGGGGTGGGTTGGTTTCTGGAGGCCACCATGATACAACCCATAGTCTCTTTAATATGTGAATATCCATGAACCTAGAAACTTTCTTAGTCAGAGCCTCTTCACACCCCAATATCAATCTTTGGATTTCTGACCCAACACCAAAACACAGCAGTTACCATGGCACCTATCTGGCAATGTCCTTATATCTCCCCCTAAGATAAATGGGTCTCTTGAACAAAGGGTAACAGCGTCAATTATATTTTATATGATCGTTTGCATTAAAATAAACCACATTTGATCACTTCTTATTTCTCTTCATTTTTTAGACTTGGTGGCCTAGAATCTTTGGAAAGTAGACCAATATATAAAAACTATATACTTGTACAAAGATTTAGCAGAAGGTAAAATACTGTGGTTATTTTCTGACGTGTCGGGAGAAGATAGTAATTGGTCTAATATCTTCCAAAAAAACACCCCTTATATATCAACTGACAAACTCCTTAACAGGTATGTGCATATCTAAAGTTTGAACTCAGAAAGAAATCACTTAGAGGGAATTATACACATTCTTCTCTTTCTTGCTAATAAGTGAAAAAATTAGGAGATAGGAGATATTACTTTATCTACCAGACATGCTAAACAAGAGTTTGTCATTTTATATTCCAATATGTTAAATGAGAGTTTACAGAGTGTCTGCATACCCTGAATCTGCTTTGCCTTCCAAGGTACTCAGCATGCTAATAGTTAGCATTTATGCGTATGACATTCGGTGGGGCACAAACATGAACGGACCTATTTCTCATCGGTGTTGTCAGCCATGCTCTATCAACTCTCTACTTCTCATTCCTTAACAAAATCTCAGGAAGAACCCATGGTTTTTAAAAACTTTCAGTTATTTAAAAATCCAGGTCAGTCTAGTCTAGCCTAAAAGTCAGATTGATTTCTGTCTTTATTCTTAGTTCTTTCCATTTCTTTTCCTTGCCAGCACCACACCCCCTGTGCTGCCTCTACAGCCAGGTAGCCCCACTGTTGGTTGTTGAGGTCTCTTCTCCCTCCTGGCAGCCTGTCCTCCTGGTGGAGTAAAGTGGCCATTAACTCTGCAGGAAGTGTGCCCGTCCTTGCCACACCCAGGGGCTGCCCTCACTCCATTCTCCAACGGGCGGGTGGGGCGGTGTGCTGCCCGGGGCCACACAGGGTGACATCCACCCACAGAATGAGATGCCAGTCTCTTCTCTCCGCACACCTGGTTTTGGTTGGGTTTTCTTGGAGACATTCTCTCCTTTGCTTTTGAGGGGAGTTCCCCCAGGGAGAGAGAAGAGAAATGATTGGGGTTGTGAGACTTGCCCTTTGGAGGGTGATAGCCTCATGTTCTCTCCCTACCCTGCTTATGAAGAGGTGAGAAGAGAGGCTGGGGTGGCAGTCAGGTGGAGGGCAGAGATGGCAGGTCACTTCTCAGTAAGCCATGGAGGGAGCGTCTAGTCCCAGTTATGTATTACTTCCTTGAGAATGGGGAGCAGGTGGCCCCCTTTGCTACAGCTCTGTGTTCCAGTCCCCCTTTGGAGGTGACAGGAGAAGGCCGGCTCAGCGTCCCACTACCTGGACCCAGTCCAGGCCCTCACCACAGAAGCCCCAGCTGCCCCCCACCCCGCATCAGCAGGTACTGGTCTTGGCGCTGGAGCCCCCTCGGGCCAGGCAGTGGGGAACAAGGGTGTGCTGGCTCCTGTGGCTGGGATGGGTCACAGTGTGCCCATCCCAGCGGGAGGGACAGAGCCTGGTGTGCCTGGGATGGTTATCCCTTGTCCCGCTCTTCCTGCTAGTGTCAGCTTGGCAGAGGGTCCCACGTCCATGCGTAAGTAACCGCCAGTAATTACTACAGAGGAAGGGGTGAGTTATTCCTGCTGGGTCCTTCTGTACTGCCAGAGCTTATACATGCCTTTTATCTGAGTCCAGACGGGCAAGGGCCTGAAGCACAGGCTGCTCAATCGGGAGGGAGAGGGTTTCCCTAGAGGTCCCACACGTGATTGGAAGGGCGAGCCTGGCATTTTAGGAAGAATAGTCAAGCATCGCTGACAAGCCGTGCTAACTGTGCCAGCCTCCCCTACTTCCCATGGCGGAGAGAACGGTCACTCACTCTTTCCCTAATAGTGTCAGTGTCTGACTTCCTCAGTGTCACAGGTATGGTTGCCATGAATAGAAATCAGATGAGAAACGACATCCTCAGTACAAGTCTTATGAATAATAGTATTTTATGTTGGCAGGAACTCTTTACGTTATATTTTGTGCTAGAAGTTCAGGGTCATGCATGGAGACACATGTCACTGCTTTCAAGGATAACTAGAAGTGTGTATCTGGTCACCATAAGCCAGGAAGACCCAATAAAGATGAGCATATATTAAGACCTTCTGTATTTTTCTATGCGCTGTCCCATTTAATCCTAATTCACTTTAACCCCATTTAACCCCATTAACCCCCTTTAACCATTTTTATTATCCCCATTTTTTTTCAGATGAGAAAAACTTAGGAGTGTGAATAACTTGCCCCAAATCACACATGTAGACAAGGACAGGTGGGGTTAGTCCCTGGTCTATGGCATTGACATTAACGGCTAACCCTTTGTGATGTCGACCGTCTTTACCACCTTAGCAGACACAGGTCTCAGCAGGTAAATAAGAAGCTCGGAACTCGCAGATCTCAGCATAAATGGTACAGTTTTGCTGGTTTACATAGTTAGGTCTTCTTTTTTTAAAAACCAGAGCTCACAGAACAGCTCTATGGCTATCATCCACCGAGATCTCTAAGGAGCAGGCTGTTCTCTCTGCATGGGGCAGACAACTTTAGGCCACTTCAGACTGACCACTTATCCTAAAGAGAGAGAGATGAGTGTCACTTTTTAACATGACTGGGCCAGTTGCCGCTCACAGATGAACCCGGTAGCCACTCAAGTGGAAAGTCTAGGGGACCACATAAAGGGACGCACTGAAAGAATTGGTGGAAAGAGCGTCTCAGTGACTCGACTGTCCTACAGCAATTACTGTTTAGATTGTGGAGTAAAGGTTTCAAAGGTGAAAATCCAAGCACGTGAGCAGAACATAAAAAATGTTCCAGTTGCCTGAGGACCTGTGGCTGTCCCAAGAGAACAGAGAAATTACCCACTGCCTGCAGACAGAGTGTTCCAGCAGAAGCCCACCTGAGCTGCCCTGAAATACCGTCCACTAGGTGCTGGAAAAAAAAAGGTTTCAGGAGGCAGAAATTTCAAATCACCGAGACATTTATCTAGTTCTGTGCTTTTACCAATAACTACAATTAAAGCTCAAGAAATTAGAACTTGAGTGAATACATTTTATAGAATACCTTTTGTTTTGTTCTATTCAAATTCATCCCAACTCACCACTTTATTTTCTTAAAATTTCTGAACATGCCTGTAAATTTGAAAAAGTGATTATAATTTTGAGGGCAAGATTTCTAGAAAGAAAATAAGAAGGGTTCGTTTTCTGTTTGTGCATGTGCTGTTCCTCTCCCAGGGCTGATATTCAGTGATATTAAAGAAGGGAGGCGTTATTTGTAAGGATGCTGGAACCCACAAACATGATTTGGATTGAAGGTTGATGTATGAATGCCTTGTTCCCTGGCACATCTTGTGTCCTGAAATTAAAACAGAACGTACACGCCATCTCTGTTGCTGGGGATACTTTCGGGGCCAAGATCTTTTGAGACTTTCCTTTTTTGTTAATAGTCCCCATCTCCAAGCCAGAAGCCCTGTCAACAAAAGCTGTGTGTCACCTGGCACATGATCAGATGGGCTTAGCACCACGATGCAGTCAGGTTTCAGACCAATGAAATCGGACGCTGTGGCCCAATCTGTTGAGACTTGCTATCCATGTCAGGATCCTTTGTGGGGCTCCTGGACCATTTTCCATAGTTGGTGAGGAAGCAAAACCTGTCAGTAATGAGTTGGCTGTGCCATAAATCCCCAGGCACCTGAGCCAGCCTCCCCCCCTTCCTCTTGGCTGTGCTGACCTGATGTTGAAATGAGAACATGTGCTCCAGGGCCAGGGATCGAGATAGAGAGCAGTACACTGGCCAAGGGCACAGGAGGTGGGCAGACTGTGTCTCAAACTAGAGAAAGGGTGAATAAGAACCATAAAGACTATGTGACAAATGTTTGCACAGTGGCTCAGAAAGGCAATAGACGTGGTGACAGCAGGCAATTAGAGATGAATGTGTTCAGGTCGCACACCACGGGGTCCAGAATGAGAGCAGGTCGGTTTGTTTCCAGTGGCAGCAGTCCCTGAGAAGGCCTCCTTCCAAGAGGCAGTCTGCAGCGGGGCATGCTGACATCGCTCACACAGTGTGCCGCTAGCCCAGACATCCCTCTAGGACCCAGAAATCTGACCAGAAACAGAGCTGCGGAGCTGAGAGTAAAATTTTACAAACATAGCCGTGGCATAGTTTCTTGATGGACAGCCTTTTCTTTTTAGGAAATCCCACCTCTCCTCCCCGGCCCTCAACACCTGCTCTGTTCTTTAATGGTTCCCCAGAGCCTGGAGCCAGCTGGGCTTCATTTATAAAAGCAAGACAGATTGCAGGTTTCTAAATAGAAATGACTGTGGAGATCACCTAGTTCACTGACCTCATTTTACAAATGAGAAAATGGTGGCCAAGAGAGGTTGAGTTACTTCCCCAAGGTCACACAGCTAGTGCTGGGACATCAGCTCAAATGGATGAGCCCTCTCTTAGAATGTGAGAGGTCAGGAGAGCCAACACTTGTACCCTCAACTCCTGCTCTCCCCAGGGCTGGTGCCCTCAGGGAATGGAGTGCAATTAATTAACGAACAGAGTCTAAGTAAGTGTTAGTACTATGGTGTCATGAGTGATTTGGTCAGAGGACACAGAAGCACTCCAGTCTTGCCTCCAATAATCAATTTTTCATATGAAGTCTCTAAGAGAAATATATCCATGGGACAATGATCAGTAAGGCAAAAGAGAATCTTTTTTTAATTATTCCAGGTTTTGTTCCCAAACCTAAGAGAATTCCAGTGAATTAAAGTGGAATCACAGATGTTGCCTATTTTAGACAGAGCAGCAAGCCCACAGCCAGGGCAATAAAGCCAGTTTTAAGGAGGTTGTTGGAAATGCTTGTGTGGGGAAGGTGGGGTTCCTAGGGCCAGGATCCTCCCCGAACTTAAACCGCCTGATGATGTGACTGGCCTGTTGCTAGGCTACTGCTTCCACACCCGTAGGCAATAAGCTATTATTGTGCTGTATAGAGAGCTCGGCCCGGTGCTCTGGGCGGAGGCAGAGATGCTAGTGCTCGACCTACTGCCGGGAGAACAAGCCAGGTAACAAACCCTTTCACCCTAAAGAAATGTTCTACTGTCATTTTCTTTGGTCACACTGAATCCATAGCGAACTTGCTGGGGGCTGAAACCCATTGGCAAGACAGCTTGTAAGGCAGGAAATGAAGAGAAAGGAGGTCCATGGAGAAAAGGAGTTCTCTCTTCTGAGAATCTTGAGGTCACAGAGCTGGACACTGAAATGGATATTGGGGCCATTTTGCCCAACTTCCTCAATTAGTAATTGAAGAACTAAGGGTAATGAGATCTACAGAGGTCATGTGAATTCTTTCTCCAGCTTTAACAAAACTAGGACCTTTGGACAGAGCATGGTGGAGCAGCCAATCGGGTGGGTGGTGGTTTGCTACGGTCCTGCAGAAAACTCAGAAGCTGCAGGGAAAACCCATGGGGAACAAATGCCAACACTCACGTCTAAGAAGATGCAACATTCAGACATGTCCAGTATCGAGACAGATGGCAGGAGCATGTCATTCCCCTGTCCAAGGTCAGATGGATTCAAAGACAAGTGAGGCCCCGAGAATATGCAGCGGACCCTCTGCCATCAGGTCACATAAAGCACAGTTCTCGATGCAGCCTGGTGCTCCATGGAAAGGAGCCTGTGGAACAGCAGAACTCTGAGATGCTGAGGATTTACTTGAGTCATCCAAGCAGAGCCTGCATTAGCGACAAGGGCAGTTTAATGACTGGTTGGGCCTGAGAGCCTAATTTGGTCTGAGAGTGCCTAATTTGCAGGGTTCCTCGATGCTTTCTCATGCTACTTCCTGACAGGGAGGGAGCCTACAGAAGATCTGAGCAGGTAGGTATAAAGAGGCAGCTATGAGCTCATTTGAGACCGTGCATGAATATATGAAAAAAGGGAAAGAACTTACCCATAATTCTCACACCCAGAAAGGACCTACATCTAACATTTTGTCTCTTCCTCTCTCGCTCCCTCTCCATATCCTTCTTTCCTTCCTTCCTTCTCTTTTCCCCACAAGACATACATTATTAGAAGGTTAGTGCTTGGCTTCTGGAGCACGGGAGATAACTGTTACTGGGCAGGAACAGACTTGAACCTGGATTAACTCAGGGGGTCCCTGCTTTGCTTTTCTCCACAAATATACTTTATTCAGTTCTCTAGGTGGATGGCTTCCCTCTGCTCCTTGATGTGATTGGGACCCACCCACACCACAAGCTCCCGCTCTGTGCTTCTAACCATTCAGCCCCTCAATTGGATTCACATTGCACATAGTTTTAAGAGAGCTTTGTGTTACTTAATATTATGTTGTATGCAATTTCTTGTGCTATTGGGTATTTTTTTTGAGACTATTCTTCCAAATGCCGATAACATGATTTATCTGATCAGTCTGTTATTGTGGCTATTCTGATTTTCACCCTGAAGCGTATTTGTATGCATTAATGTTGGTCCATCACTATGACTCTTTCTGTAACATAAATTCCTGCATTCTTAGAAGGAAAATTCTGTTTAAAGATGCACGTATTTTAGTGGTCTTGATACATTCTGCCAAAGTTCTTTCTGTAGGGAGCAAACCAATTCACACTCCTACACTGCTGGCAGGAGTTAGTCTCCGTCTCACTGAGACATCTGTAGCATTTACCTTTGCCATTTTGACAGTTGGAAACTGGTGTCTAACTTTTGTGTCAATTTATTCTTTTTATTTTCAGAACTCCTTAAATAGTATGGTATTAACTGCTCTATTTATTTTATTTTTAAACCCAGTTTATCCCCTCTGTTGTTCTATTTGTGATTATTTTATAAAAATGTGCCGTGGCTTCCTGGGATGGTACAGCGTAAAACTTACACAATTGGACAATACCAGCCCTGCAGATATTTCTAAATTTTGTTAGAATCACATTTGGAATTTGTGTGTATTTTGTTTGGGATTTCTTTTGTTGTTTTTGTGCTTAGAAAGCCATGCCTTATCCAGAGATCAAATTCTAATACATGTATTCTTTGGTCTTTTAAGATATCATTTTTATGATATTAAAGTTAGTTTTTCAATGCACTTCCTCTGTGGCATTCCTTATGCTACACTTTCATTAAAGGTTTCATTTAACATTCAAATCAGTCCTGCAAAACTCATACTTATATTTCCTTGCTTAGAAAATGAACGCTCTGAGGCTTGCAGAGGTGAGGGGACATGCCCAGGTCACAGGCTCATTAAGTTGCAGAGCCACAGACCTAGGCCATGCCCCTCTGACCAACCAGGGCTTTTCCCTAATAAGTTATGTAGTCTCAGTGCCTTTTTTTTTTTAGGGTGCTGTGTTCTTTTTTTTTTTTGGTATCATTAATGTACAATTACAAGTGCAACATTATGGTTCCTAAACTCCCCACTTCATCAGGTCCCCCCCACCAACCCCATTACAGTCACTGTCCATCAGCGTAGTGAGATGCTATAGAATCACTACTTGTCTTCTCTGACTTGTACAGCCCTCCCCGTGCCCCCCCACATTATGTCTGCTAATCGTAATGCCCCCTCATCCCCCTTGTCCCTCCCTTCCCACCCAACCTCCCCAGTCCCTTTCCCTTTGGTAACTGTTAGTCCATTCCTGGGTTCTGTGAGTCTGCTGCTGTTTTGTTCTTTCAGTTTTTTTCTTTGTTCTTATACTCCACATATGAGTGAAATCATTTGATACTTGTTTTTTTCGGCTTGGCTTATTTCACTGAGCATAATACCCTCTAGTTCCATCCATGTTGTTGCAAATGGTAGGCTTTGTTTTCTTCTTATGGCTGAATAATATTCCATTGTGTATATGTACCACCTCTTCTTTATCCCTTCATCTACTGATGGACACTTAGCTTGCTTCCATGTCTTGGCTATTGTAAATAGAGCTGCAATAAACATAGGGGTGCATCTGTCTTTTTGAAACTAGGCTGCTGCATTCTTAGGGTAAATTCCTAGAAGTGGGATTCCTGGGTCAAATGGTATTTCTATTTTGAGTTTTTTGAGGAACCTCCATACTGCTTTCCACAATGGTTGAACTAATTTGCATTCCCACCAGCAGTGTAGGAGGGTTCCCTTTTCTCCACATCCTCGCCAACATTTGTTGTTGTTTGTGTTTTGGATGTTGGCCATCCTCACTGGTGTGAGGTGATATCTCATTGTGGTTTTAATGTGGATTTCTCTGATGACCAGTGATGTGGAGCATCTTTTCACGTGCCTGTTGGCCATCTGAATTTCTTCTTTAGAGAAGTGTCTATTCATGTCCTCTGCCCATTTCTTAATTGGATTATTTGCTTTTTGTTTGTCGAGGTGCGTGAGTTCTTTATATATTTTGGATGTCAACCCCTTATCAGATGCATCATTTATGAATATATTTTCCCATACTGTAGGATGTCTTTTTGTTCTACTGATGGTGTCCTTTGCTGTACAGAAGCTTTTCAGCTTGATATGAACAGTCCCACTTGTTCATTTTTGCTTTTGTTTCCCTTGCCTGGGGGGATATGTTCATGAAGAAGTCGCTCATGTTTATGTCCAAGAGATTTTTGCCTATGTTTTTTTGTAAGAGTTTTATGGTTTCATGACTTACATTCAGGTCTTTGATCCACCTTGAGTTTACCTTTGTGTATGGGGCTAGATAGTAGTCCAGTTTCATTCTCTTACATGTAGCTGTCCAGTTTTTCCAACACCAGTTGCTGAAGAGGCTGTCATCTCCCCATTGTATATCCAAGGCTCCTTTACCAAATATTAATTGTAAATCTGGAATTTAGAAAACGAAACAAGCCTAGTGACACTCATATTGGCTCATGTTACCCTGAATTACTATGTATATTTCATTCAAGTGTCCTCTTTGTCTACCAATTTCTCTATAGGGCAGAGCCAGCTGGTCCTGCCACTGTCCTCTTCCCACTGGCCAATGGTCCGTTTTGCACACTCTTGTATATTTGTAGATGGGACAAATCTAATTTTCATTGCACAAGCCTTCATTTACAGTGAATTCAATAATGAACAAGAAGTAGATTTTACAGGTAAAGATGTGGAGAAATGGGAACCTTTGTGCACTATTGATGGGAATGTAAATTGGTGCAGTTGCTATGGAGAACGGAGTGGAGATTTCTCAAGAAATTAAAGTTAGGACTACCATATGATCCAGCAGCCCCACTTCTGGGTATATATCCAAAGGAAACAAAACCATTATCTCGAAGAAATATCTGTACTCTACAGTCATTGCAGCATTTTTCACATAGTCCAGGTATGAAAATGCCCTAAGTGTGTGTCAATGGATGGATGGATCAAGAAAATATGATACACACACACACACTGGAATATTATTCAGCCTTAAAAAGGAAAGAAATCCTGGCCTTTGCAACAACATGTAAGAACCAGGAGGACATTATACTGAGTGAAATAAGCCAGAAAGAGAAAGACAAGTGCTGCATATTACCATTTAGATGTGGAATCTAAGGAAAAGCCAAAAAAAAAACAAACCCCAAAGAAACAGAGTAGAAAAGTGGCTGCGGAGGGCTGAGTGGTGGGAGAGGGAATAGGGGGAGGTTTGTTTTGCCGATGGGTGACAGCCCTGGGAAAGTTCACTATGGATTCAATGTGACCAAAGAAATAACAGTAGAAGGTTCTTGGGGTGAAAGGGTTATACCCAACTTTATTTCCATGTTGGCAGGTCAATCACTAGATTCTTGTTCACTCAGAGTCTACATGCAGAAAGCTGGTTTCTGCCTCTGGGCCCCTCTGCCCACACAGCCATCCTCTGAGCCCCTCTGCCCGCACAGCCATTCCAGGCTCGGTCCTCGGTGCTGCAGCCACCCCAGACTCTGCTCTGCTCTCCTGCAGCCTTGCAGTCGTGCCACCATGTCGCCCAGAGCAATGGGCAGGGCTCTGTATATAGAGTCAATAACGACGCATTGCCCACACATGCATAGTGAGCTAGCCAACCAGGGCCAGGTGACAATCCTGGCCGCAGGACCCTTCACTTTATCCACAGGTTAGTAAAGTGTTCAAGCTGTAAGATGAATAAGGTCTCATGATCTAATGTATACCATGGAGACTACTGTATAATTGAAATTTGCTAAAAGAGTAGAACTTAAATGTTCTCATAAAAAAAGTGTAAAGGGTAAAATATGTGAGGTGATGGATGTGTTGATTAACTCAGTGGGGGAATCCTTTCACAATGTATACATCACTTTGTATACATTAAATATCTTAACAACTATGCCTCAATAAAGCTGAAAAGAGTAGATTTGCAGATTTTTATTTAAAAAATGCAAAAAATTTCCTTGATAGTCAAGAGAATAGCATTCAACAAGAAAGCAGTCCAACTCAGTTTTACAAAGGATTGAGTATTTTATTTTTTTTAAAGATTATTTTTCTCCTACATCCTCGAAAGTGCAAAGTAGTGCTATGCTTCTTGCAAGGAGAGAAGAAAATGTTGTTTCATAATGAGAAAATATATATCAGGAGAAACCTTTGAATTGGGCTTGAGCCACGTACTTCATAAAGGTGGCCCAGAGAGGGGTGGGCACCAGGAGACAGAAGCATTCCACAAAGCCACAGCCAGGAGAATCCGTTCGCACCCCTGGGACCCAGGCAGAATACACCACACCGGCATAGACACACCTGTTATTCATTGTTCTCCTTGCCCAGAGCCACTGAATGGCTTTTACCTAATCACTGAGAACATCCTTGGTAAGTGAATTCAAAATTGCCACTGAGTTTATGTCATATAAAGGAAGTGTAAGTGAATGCCTGCATTACTTAGATCAGAACATCCATTTGCTTGTCTAGTGAAATTAGTACATAATTAACATTCTTGTTCTCATAAGAGCTTATTTTACACAACAGGCTATTTTGAGGAAAAGCAATACCTAACTTTGGTTTCATTTTATACATTCTAAAATACAGTATAAGCCCAGAGGGAAAGGTGACACATAGCTCCTAATTCTGGGGCCCCAGCAGGTACAAAACATGAAAAAAATTCCCAGTGTCTGGAAAGTTGCACATTAAAGATTTCTAGGCCGGGCTTAGGAAACAATTCTATAGCCAAACTATTACAGTGTTCTAGCCAATGCATGTACTTAAAAAAATCACTTATAAAGTGACGTAGTACATCATCTTTGTTTAAAAACTACAGCATTTTATTGGCAAATAACTTCAGGGTTCATTGAAAATGAAAATTTGCTTTCAAACATGAAATATAATAACAATTGCTTAGATGCCTGGAGAGTCAAGCTGTCTTTCCTAGATGGGCTTTCCATTTGGGTGAGGGCCAACTCGAGGTGTGGCATCATTTACAGGGGAAGGATTTTATGGCAATAATAGCACCAAGGTACATTTGCCGGTGTATAATTACAACATCAGAGGAGTCCCTTGGTATGTTAGTAGAAGTTCTAAAAACACAACCGGTCAGGTAACCCTTAATAAACCAAGGCGATGCTGTACGGATAGGAATCACCACTGCGTCTTTCTTTTTGGGAGAACTATTACAAGGCAGTCATTGGGTGCAGTCCTGGTGGAGTTTGGTTACGTGTGACGGTAACTTCAGCCAAGGCATCGAAGGCAAAACCAAAGATGTGGTAACAGAAGGACGAGCTGATGCAGACAGCATGTTGCTTGTAGTCATCATGAGGGGAGAGATTTCATAGCATGGCCCCTGAGGCGTCATCTTTGTGTCAAAGTCACCTTCTAGCTCAGGCTTTGGGAACATACTCACAGGGCTGCCTCGACCACAGCACCGTGTGCAACTCCATGCTGTGGATGGTTACTAGCAGAGGCTGGGCAGGCCGTGCTGGGGGCAGGCATGGCTCTGCAGCGGGGCACCCTGGCCCTAGCCCTCCCAGTTGCTTCAGGGTTGCAGGAGAGACCACAGATCGTCTTGTTTTTTCCCCTTTGCACAGCTGCTGCAGGAAATCTAGGGCTTCACACGGAGGGTGCCCCTGCCTAGAGGGCGTCATCCCCCGTTTCTGATTTCTCCTCCTCCTGCTGTCAGTTTAAATGTCCCCTTTTCCCTGCACCCTTGCTCACCTGAAGTGGGTGGCAGTTACCTGTCTTTCTCAGTCTGTATTCTAGTCTCTCCTTGGTTTCCTTCATAGCACTTAGCGTGCTAGGTTTTACTTGTTTGCATGTCATTCAGTCCATTCCCTTCCTCTCATAAACAAGGATATGAATGGCCAGAGAGAAGGAAGTGCTGCAGGTCGCCCACCTAACTCCACAGTGGTGCCCATAGCTGTGCCTGTAACTTCTGAAAGGGCCGAGGCATCTGGAAGTCCTTTTGCCTCTAAATAACCCAACTATTAGGTGATAAGGCAAGCACAGTCCACAGGAAGGAACAAAACCATATTTTGCTTTTTCCCTTAGGTTGTCAGCAAACATCTGTTCTCTCTTCCTCTTGTCTCTGTGCACCAGGTGAATGGGAACACTTTACCTTCACACTTTCTCCTCCCGACCCTCGGCAGGTTCCACCACTTATTTCTGTGACACTGTTGGTTCACCGAAGGACCTGGAGTGGAGTAGGGGAGGGGCTTCAGATCTTCAGGGCCCTCGGGTCTTGCGTACAAAGGGAGGGGATGGGAAGAGTGGTCCCTCCTGGCCCGGCCCAGACACTGACCGCCTCTCAGTGCCCAAGTCCAGGGTTTCATTAGGCTGAGTCTTCTTTCTTTCTTCTATTTTCTCTTAATCTAACTTGATAAGCCCCACCTGGCCAAGGAAGCCCCCCTATCCAGGAAGCAGATAAAGGAGATGGAAGGGAAGCGCAGGGGGACGTGGTGAAGGTGATGGGAATGGAGATCTGCAAGCTTATTACGCATGAGAATGCTACCAGGCGCTTGTTTATAATTCAGATTCCCGAGCTTCCCTAACTTCTTGAAATTTGGATTCAAATTTGAATCGAATGTAGATCCAGAATCTTTATCAGTCAGAGAAGAGTCAGACATCTGTGGCCTGAGCTCCCTGGTCTAAGTCAACACTTCAGCTGGTGTGTGCTAAGATGCTCCTTCCCGGGGGGCCCTGGGGCAGAGGGATGACCCTTGGCCAGCGTCGTCCATGCCCCTTGCTGTGCCTTACAAACACCACCAGCGTTTGTTCTGAGTGTGCGGCTCTGACAGGGGAGGCACCGGCACCGCGACACTAGCAAGAATCCCCCACGGGTTAATCCGCTCTCAAACAATAATTTCAGAACTTTTGAAAAAAGGAGAGAGGAGGGGATATGGTTTGGGAAGGCTGGCATGCAGGAGAGGCCTCTACACAACCTCCTTGTCCAGAGACAAAAAGCCCTGGAGAGCATCAGGGCTTCACAGGTCACATTTTCCGGCTCTCTTCTGGGGTTGAGTTGCTGCTTTTTTTGTTTTATCCACCTTTTGGCAGTTCTCACTGCCTCGTGTTTTTAAAGCATGTTGTGAGATATTGCATATTGCCTGACAGTCTGGGAAGACAGCATCCATCCTTCCAATGTACAGTTCCCTAGGCATGTCTGGTGAGAATTTCAGAACTTGTCTGCTGAACTTGTCTTTGACTTCAGTGCCCTGAAAGCCAGAAGGTTAGGCACCCTTCCTGTGCTGACCAAAGTCCTTCCAGGTTAGGACAAGCTTTCCCTCGACAGGCAACTTCAGACCTTTCAGGCTGCAGGCGGTTTTCAGTAGCCGGCTGGCAGGCATTCGGGTTGCTCTCAGCCTCTGGCTCCTTTTCATTGACTTGCCCTTTCCTGACCGGTGTCTCCAGAAGGTTCAGCGCTACGGCAGCCAGAGCACTTGTTGGCTCTGGGAGCCTGTCACACGTGTCTTCTGCTGGAGGCTCTGGAAGAGGCCAGGTAGTTGGGGAGGGTGCCAGTGATTTAAGAAGGTCTCATTGGCAATTTAGTTAAGCCTTCTGTGCAGCACTGTCTCAAGGCAGGAAGATGAATGCACATTGAAGCAGGTGGCCTTTGAAAGAGGAGGAGCGAAAGAAAGACACCTCCCTGGGAGGCTTGACAGATAAAAATGACCCCGAAAAGTATCTGGTAAAGTAGCTGGCTTGGCTGGCACAAGGTATTGAAAACCAACTCACATTTTCCATAGTGTGCTTAAGATGTCTGCTAAAACTCCCTGCCCTTCTCACCAGCACAGAAGGTAGGGTTTGTGTTTTACATATCACTATCTTTTACGCCCAGGTTTTCTTTGACTGTCGACTCTCAGTTATTTGTAATGCTGCAAATATATAATTGTGGTAAAAAATCCACAGATTATTTTCAGTTGACTTTTAAATACAGCTTTGTATTTATATATGAAAACGGGCATGTTTCGTGCTTTGCGCATTCGTGCTTAACAAAGTAACGAAGCCCCACTGGGCAGGTCTCCTCCGGCAAGTGCTGGGAGTCTGCCCAGCTCCTGTCCAACTCCTTCTAGGGGCTCTTATCTGTAATCCACGATGTCTTGGGATTCAGCAGTATCAACCCTAAGACATTTTGACTAGTAGGAGAGATTAAGTTGAGTGTTTGTTTTTCTACCTTTTCTTTTGACAAGGCGAGTGGGAGTTGCAAATGTTATAACGAAGCACACCGGGCGTGCGGTGCAGGCACGGTGTTGTAGGAAGGGACAAGGGTTTAGTAGTGAAAGATATGAGTCAGAGTCCCAGCTCTGCTTCCGAGCAATATCACCTTAAGCAAACCACGGGCCCTCTTTTATCATTAGACTCTCATCGGTAAAGGGTTATCCTCACCAGTACCCTGCCTGCCTCATGGGGTGGGTATGAAGGTCAAGTTGAGTTGGCAGATATGAAAACACTGAGTAAGTTGCCACGTGGTCTTTCATGTTTCAGTCAGGCCAGGGCTCGAGCTAGTAAGTACCCTACTTGGTGACCACGTGGTTATCTTAGGTTGAGAAAATGATTCTCGCATGACTAAATCTGAGATTTTCTCTAAACAAAGAGATATTCTGTCCCAAATAATTGCAAATTAACTCTTTAGCTTTTGAACTTTTCTCTTCAGGCTGTGGGAGGTGTGGGAACAGACACCCTCGTGCTGAAATCCAGAAAACCTGAACTGGAGGCTCAAGGCCCGCAGTGTCACGGCAACATCACTGCCAAGCTCGCAGTGCACGTTTACCTATGAAAATGGGCATGTTTCATGCTTTGCGAATTCATGCTTAACAAAGTAACGAAGCCCCACTGGGCAGGTCTCCTTCGGATAAATTACTTAATCTTTCTGTGCCTCAGTTTCCTTATTTCTAAACTGTGGATGATACAGTTCCTATCTCTTCCCATTTTTTTGGTGAAGACTAATTGTGTAAGTATACATAAAGCATTCAGAACGGTACTAAGCACATTTTAGGTTCTATGTGAGGCTTTGCTGGTGTTATTATTTCTTCATGCCTCATCTAAATTTCACTAGCAAATATGGTCAGCTCTGCTTCCAACGCATACCCTGAATTGGGTCATCTTTCACCATTCCAACATGACCACTGCGGTCCAGATTGGCATCTCCGTCGAATTCCTGGGCATTTCCTAACTTGCCTCGTGGGCTTCACTTTCCCTCTGCTACTGTGCATCCTTTGAAGAGCAGCCAGCATCCAGGCTCCTTTCTTGCTGGCCCCACCCACTCTGGGCCTGCTTTCCTTTCCAGGATGGTGGCTGCACTGTGCCCCATTCGGGATGGCCTAGCCTGCCACGACTGCTCTTTGGCGTCGTTTATTGCTCAACTCAAATGGCACCTCCTTCAAGAGACCATCCATCATCTCCACAGTCAGAGAAACCTCCTCTACTAGTCACTGTCCGCCATGGCCCATCTGCCTCTTTTGTGCGGAGGCTTAACAGGATCTGAGTGACCATATCAGTGGACAGGTCCAAGGGCTCCTGTCCATCCCTTCCCATGGGACGTCAAGTCACTGAGTGTGGGGACCTTCATCTCATCTATTTGGTTGCTATGTCCAAACAATGCTGAACTTTACCCAATTCCTGTGATCCTTGAAAAAACTTAGGCTGGGGCTAAGAAATCCCCCTTAGTGTGAGAAATGGCTTACTTGCAAAGAACCACCCTTCTCCAGATGAATCGTCGGTGCCCCATTGCTTGCCTATAACAAGGCCAGATGTAAATCTCATTCTTTGCCTCCTAAGTGATTAGCTGAATGGCTTGTCTCACTCATCAAGTGGGATAAAATCTGCTTGTTAACCAGATTGGTTAATATTGTCTCCTTCTCCCAGGCCACTGAACTTCAGCACTCGCTCAGCCAGAGCAGGTAGACAGGGAAGAACAGATGGGCCACAGGGTAAAATTCTCTGATCTACTACCCGATCAGGCCTCTCCTTCATCCCACCCTCCCACATGCAGTTCTTTCTAGCCATTTCACTCCTTCCTGTAGAGGAAAACCCTCTGTTGCCTAACCCTTGAGGCACTTACAGGTCTTATGGTCACAGTATTCTTCCTATTACGATGTTCCTCCTCCCTCTATTGCAATAATTTCTTTTGCCCCTGCAATAAGACGTTAGAATAAAGTCTCTCTTTAATAAATCTGGATTTCTTTTTTATTTGATAGTCCCCAGTGTCTAAAAGGTGCTTTGGCACATAAGTGCCTAATGAATATTTGTTATGGAACAAAAATAGATTGCTATTTGGCATTCTAGTCCAAATATTGTAGCTTTAGACTGCCTGGGGAGTCCCACTGCCCACTGCACCCCAGGGTGGAGCACAAAGAGGCGGTTTCACCTTGTGCTGACTTCAGCAGAGAGAACCTGAGGGACAAGGCATTCAGGTAGAGAGCCGGTGGCCGGGGGTGAGGATGGAATCACCGCTCACCCATCCTTACCATCAGCTCATCTCATTCTTACTCGTCTGCAGGAAAACGAATACACTCTCTAGTCCTCTTGAGCTTTAGTTCCTAGTTTCCCACCCAATCCTTCACTGCATAGCACCTGGTGCTGTGTGCGGAATAAAGCTGAGAATACTGTGGGGGTGAGACTTTGAATCTGCAGGAAGCTACATATCCATGTAATCAAAGGGTATTATTAAAAACAAAATCTCCCATTTCTCAAGCAGATATTTAGCATCTTATATCTAAATTTGTGTTGTATTCCTGGCTGTATTTAAAAATTTAAACCAACAGAAACAAAATAGAATAAAGCAAAATATGCAATAAATACTACCCCCCTTCCCTGGTACACATACACACAAGCTTCTATTTTTAAAGGTTTTTTTAGATCATCCAAGCTTAGTCTTTCATCGTTTAGCATAGGATATATAACTGACTATAATTTTTTTTTTACAATTTATTTTATTTTAGTATCATTAACCTACAATTACATGAGCAATATTGTGATGATTAAACTACCCCCTTCATCAGGTCCCCCCCACCAACCCTATTACAGTCACTGTCCATCAGTGTAGTGAGATGAGAATCACCACTTGTCTTCTCTGAGCTGTACAGTCCCCCCCGTGCCCCCCCACCCTATGTCTGCCAATCGTAATGCCCCTTTTACCCTCTTATCCCTCCCTTCCCACCCATCTCCCCAGTCCCTTTCACTCTGGTAACTGTTAGTACAACTGACTATAATTTTATGAGAAAAATTAGTAGCAGCCTTGAAAGAGCAACTTCTGTATTTTCTACATATAGCGCTTAAGTCGCTGTGATTAGAAGTACAAACAATTTTCCATGCCACTTTAGTTTTTCCCCTTCCTGTAACTAATCTAAGTAAGCATCCTTCTCAATGACAAATACAAATTATACGAAAATCATGACTGAGGTACATAGCTAATTGGGGGTTTATTGCCTTTTTATACGTATAACAAATACGCACTTTCCAAGTTGGTATAATTATGTTTTAAGACCCATGAAATATGCTTTATTTTATTGTAACTATATTGCCATTCTGAGTTAATTAACTTAAGAAAACTTTGCTCAGTGCTATTAAGGAATCTGTCTCAGGACTGGACATGAAGAAGCCCATTCATTCAGTCTTTATTTATGGATCGATCAGGGAAGGAGACAGCCGTTCGTAGGCCTCAGTGGTTACTCAGCACAATATAAAAGATGTCAGCTGTTCGGTGATAGGAGAGTCCTTTTGAACTTGTAAGAATTAGAAATGATGAATAATGGCTAATTCTGGATACAAATTCTTAAAAACAACATTCATGTTATCTTGATGTTTCACATGATGTGAGGCAATCAACAGTAATTTATCAAGTATGGTCATTGTACCCAGGGTTGTGCTAAGACCCAATGGATGATTTAAAAATGGTTTAAGATCCATTCTTTAGATGCTGTTTTCAGGGAGTCTAATTTATTTTGTTGCTCTTTGCTTAGATTACATTAGACATTCTTTGATTTTACTTTCCCTTCACTATTCCAGATACACTAGCTTATTCCAGCGGAAATTAGCTCGATTTCCCTGAGTTTAAATCTTCTTGACAGTTATTGATAATGCCATTTCTCTACCCAGTGAATCACGTAACCAAGGCCATCCTTAATTCCTGCACACTTTCCTTTTGTTGCTTTCTTCTCCTCCTCCGATTTATCCAAATTTTGATTGGTGAGCTCATTACTATTTTTATGTCCATGTTCTTTAACACATAGCAAATTTGAGATGTTTTCATCCTAGGAAACCGCTACTTCCCTCTTTCATCACTACTGCAATTGATTTTCGGGTCCCAAGAATGTATCTCCATGGTGAAGGAGTACACCATCACTGGTTATTTTTAAGTTTGGGTGACTTAAAAGTGACTGAAAACACATTGTTCTTCTCCAGATGAGGTTGCTTAAAATCTGGTGCAACTTTCTTGTGTTGATTAACACTTGTAGACTCTTACATCTTCATAATTCATATTACAGACTGTTCATTTCTCCAAGTACAAATAAGGTTGTCAGACGGCCTTAAAGACTGCAGTCATTGAGTGATATAAAGAGTGCGACCGAATAAGTAATTTATGGAAGGGGGCCTCCCTGGTGGTACAAAGAATTAATGAAGTTTTCAAAGGGGCCCAATTTGCAATTAGGGGATAAGCTCCAGTGCTCAGAGACTTTAAGCCAAAGAAACAAAGAATATGATAACTGGAGAGGGAAAGAAACACCACTATCTAACCCAGAGACTGCTAACAGGAGACCTCCAGGCTTAAGCTGACCTACAGATTGTTTTGATTTCTCTGACTGGTTTTGAATGCCCTTAGGAAAGGCAATCTGATCTTCCACCCACCACACTGCCCACCATTGCCCCCTCTTGTCCCCTGAGCCCATTCACACACTTATATTACCTGTCTGGCACCTACATGCATTTCAATAGGACCCTGTGTTTACTGGAAAGGAAATGAGAAAACAGGGATGAGCGACATGTTTCATACACTGTTTACCCCACAAATATATGGATTCCTGATTTAGAGTCCTTTCTATTCCATGTGGTTATATTTGTCTGAGAGATTAAAGTCAGAACCAACTAAAAAATCTAGTTCATTGATACAACATTTCACACGTTTCTGAAATCACGAAGTATTTTAGAAGGAGGAGTTGTAAAAAGGAAGTTCAAGAGGTTGAGTAATTTGACCAAGTGGAGGGAGAAAGCTTGGTTTTGAGTCTTGTGTTCAACCCCCACCACAGGTTGGGTTTTTTACTTATTTTGCATAGTGAAGGGAACAGCCAATAAAAAAAATGATTCCCTTATGGCATTTTTTTCTATAAGCTTAAAGTCACAGTTTCCAATAAACCTCTAGAAGGTGTTTGCTTTTAAGTCGTTGCTCCCTCAAAAGGGAACCTGAATTAAAATAAATAAGAAAAGCCTATGGCAAGCTTAGCCATCATGTTATTAATACTCACGCCAAATTTCTTTATGTCAATCTGAGTTCATTTTAAAAAGGTCATTAGGGCTGTCTTAAGAGGCAGTAGTATTTCTTAATTTAAATTACTATTAAAAAAATTACCATTAATGTGGTAATCAAAGCCACAACTACATCACAGATGCATGAGAAGGAACCAAGGTAGACTTAGTTTGGCGAATTCAGATTCCTTACTCTTTCTGACTTAGAGCTAAATATTTATTAAGAGAACAATAATTCTCATAGTTGTCTAACATATTTGGAATAAGCCATTAACAATCAGAGAAGGTGCTGCCAGAATGCAGGACAAAGTCCAGACTGGTAATTAACAATGCAGGATCCCTTCGCGCTTGTCCAAACAGTGTTCCTCAAGGTGTATCCGCCTTCGTCTCCACTCATTTGCAGTCTCTTCCCGTCTTCCTTCTTAGTCACCATGTGATCAGTGGGTTTGGAATATCTTTCTCTTTCCTTGTTCACTCTTCTCTGCTCCTGGGTGACCCTGAACAGTCCCAGCAGGAGATCTATATGAGCTAGAAGGATTGTTCTCTTGAGAAACCCTTACATTTATTCCCCAGTAGAGTTGGATTTCTGGCAGTATTGTCTCGTTTGTTTTTAGGTCTCAACTATCAGATTCCTTGTTTTTAAGCCTCGTCTCTGCTCCACAGCATTTTTTCATACCTGTATCCAGCACTTATCAGATTGCACTGTAATTATTTGCTCACATACTCAGCTCCCTTATTTGACTCTCTCTGCCTTAAGGATAAGGCTTATGTCTTAATCAGTTTTGTATTCCTGCCACCTAACATAGTACGTAGAATGATATTATAGTATTCATATTGAAAGAAAAAAATGAGTAAAATCACACAAGATATTAGATGTCTGTGAAAGGTCTTGGTTTAAAAAAAAACAAGTTTTAGTAATACATAAAGACTCAGAAAAGAGACACAGTGGTTGAGTTGGAAGAGTGAGGAGGACAGACTGTGGCGGACGGTGCCATCAAGGGAAGGGAAGCTGGCTTCCAGTCCAGTGTCCCTTGTAGATCCGAGGGCACAGCGGCTGCCATCAGCCTCTGAGGTTCTCTCTGGGTGTATTAAGGCCTCTCCTTCCTCTGGTGTCTTGTTCCCTACCCTCTGCCACCTCCTTGATGCTTGGGTGAGCTGGGGCTGTATTCATTTGTCTTTCAGATTCTCCTTTTTCTATCATACCGTAACAGACTAAACCCCCTATCCACAGCTTTTTCTCTGTATCTGTTGATCCAATCAATCTGTCTGGAGTTAGGTCTTGCTGGCTCAGGGGCATCTCTCTCTTCCCCCTCCCACAGGTAACTTACTATGCACCACATTCTAAGCACCACAGCTTCCCCAGAGCTGGGTACCGGGAGGCTTTATCCTGGCCATGTGCACACAGTCCTCATCGGATGGGGAGCTCCTGGTGCCCAGGAACATGTCCACCCAGATTCTACACCATCCTTCCATATTCCAAGTACCTGGGATGCAAGAATTCCCTTCCTAAATGGCCCTCAAACCTGCATGGGGCTTACATGGGTCTCCTCCAAAGCTCCTTCTGAGCATGCCTGTGCTCTTGGCTGGGGGCGAGGCTGGATGCGCTGCTCTATGGGGTGTCCACACACGCGCCCGTGAGGCCCTTCGTGACCCAGGACGGAGCCCAGGGCGAATGCAGAAGGGGTGGTCTATGGGTGGGTGTGGGGACGCCTCTCCTTTTACTCAGTCACTACTGTCAGTTCCCATACATGTTGGAGTCCGCTGAGGGCTTTACATATACTGCCTCATTTGTTCAATAACTCCCCCTGGGGGAAATCAAGGTCTTTTGGAGGAAACAGAATCAGAGGGAATTTATTAAGGTCTCAAGTAAAATCATTCATTTGACAAATATTTCTTGATAGATATAGTGGTGAGCAGAAACAGATGGCCTCTCCCCTCGTGAAACTTTTCACATCCACTAACCAAAGCAATACAGACAAGCCAGTGAGAAAGGGAAACACTGTGTTTTTAAATCTCAATCACAGGTACTCTTAACACTGATTTCTAAGTCTTGGACTGTCTAGGAAACCTTCAAGCTCAACCTCCCCTACAATTTCAAAGATGTCCTTGTAAGTTCATTTCCTGCTTGTGAGCATTTTTCCTGTGTCCCGTCTTCAAAGCAATGATCAAAATTTGATTTTATAACTTGGAGGTATTGGACACAACTACCAGAGAAGCTGGGAGTGTTAGTTAGACAAGTTGGTTCGGTTAATGTGGTGATGGATGTCATCAGATATTATATTTATATTTAAATTTATATGTGTATTTATATATGAATATATCTGTATATATTATATTCTTCAGTAAAATAGGAGACTTGATATTAAAGGTGACTTCCCTCTGCCAACCCCCAGTCAAGGACCAGGCTCCTCAGACGAGGAAACCATCTTGGAATCACTAAGGGTGACCTTTCCGTGGACCCCAAGGGTACTTGTCACCCTCCTAACCCCACGTTCCTGGGGCCTCTGGACCAGGCTGATGCTGAGCAGTAAAGTGCTGCTGGCCTGAGCTTGGGACGGAGGTCACAGGAAAGGCTCAGGCATTCTCCCTGACAGCACTGGCACCGCCAGAGACCATGAACAGCTAACCAGAGGCCATGTATGGCTGTGAGAGGCACTGACTGGAGAGGCCCCGTCACACCGCACTATAGCTCTCTTGGGCCTGGGAGCCAGAAGCTCCCCTTCGGATGAGTTAGTCTCTGGGGGTCTTGGACAATGCATGGGAAGAGGGGACTAAGTGTTGACAAAGTTTGGAGAAGGATATTTAAGTAATTGTTTTGCAACATAGGAAACTGATGACCCTATCAGATTTAGAATTTGTGATGCAGTTCATATAGGTTAGATTTAGGATGGAAAAAAGTTTGGGCTTGAAAAAACCTGAATTGAATGTCCTAACATTAATCTCCCACCTCCTAACAACCCAGCTCTGCCCAGATGAGGCCGAGTACCTTCAGGCCAAGGCACTTCCTCAGAGCCAGCCCCACTTTTGCATCCCAGCTGCAGCTTTCTGCTGGGCAGAGGCAACTCTTGGCCCAGATAGTCTTAGCATCCTCATCTCTCCCAAGACTTCATGCAAAAACTCTATTCCTTGCTACCTTTTCATTTGACATTTCACCTATTCCCAAGGACCAGTTCTCTTTTTTTTCTAATGGTCTCACAGAGGAATGACTTATAAACTGCAACTTTAGAAACAAAATCTTCGTAGTTGCTGAAAAGATCTGCAGCAATGATTCTGTAGGTATTCCAATTTTACAGAAAGAGGAACTCACAGTGGTTGAAATCCATTTATGGCCTATTTGTAGCACTGATTTCCCAAACCATAACTCTCCTATGACCTCCTATTACACTACCCACTGAAAGCTTTAGGGAACTGGAAGGATGTAGATCTCAACTATATTACAAAAACATAAATTTGAATTATTGATCCCAAAAGATATACATGTAAGGTGGATACTTGGTTGATGATTTATGAAATATATATATATAATAAATATGTTAACTATGTTGAGTATAAAACCTAGTAGATATTTTATCTAGTTTTAGGGTCTCAATAACATTTTTGATACGATTAATGTAAATTTCAGAAGCAACACTAATAACTTTGAAGCAGATTCATTTTCTTGTGAAGAAATGAGGCCTCATCTAGCATGACGGTATTTGTCATGGAGGCATGACAAATAGATGACAAGAGAGAATTTTAAATATCTTATTTTAAATAGGATAAAAACTCAGTGTACTTAAATACTATCTGTACACATTACTAGCCATATTCAAAGCATATGGGCAAAGGGCTTAATTTCTAAATTAAATGGGTAGTTTAAATATGTTAAATAAATAAAAAACCTAATTCAATACACATTCACTAAAGTTTATCCCTTGTATTAGAGTTTTTCTTCTTTTGGGATTCAAAATGATGTCCAATTTCTGTCAAACCCAATTTTTAAAATCATACTGTTGACATTTGGTATTGGAGGACTATTTTATCATAAAGTTTTATATTAAAATATTGTTTTATATGGCAATAGAAAAGAAAAATAAATGAACATAATAAGATCATTAGCTGCCTGCATTAACAAATATCACATATTTTAAAGCAAAAATACTTTAAAAGTACTGTTAATCCTTAAACAATGCAAGGGTTAGGGGTGCTGTTCCCCCCTGTCCTATCCCACCTCACCCCTTGCAGTGGAAAAATTCCCATATAACTTTTGACTCCCCAACAAAGTAACTACTAATAAATAGCCTACTGTTGACTAAAAGCCTTACCGATAACATAAACAGTTGAATAACACATATTTTATATGTTACATGTATTATATATTGTATTCTTACAATAAAGTAAGTTAGAGAAAAGAAAATGCTTTTTCAAATTGTTGCAAAAATTCTGCGTATAAACAGACCTGGGTAGCTCAAATCTGTGTTGTTAAAGGCTCAACTGTTTTTTTTAAAAGAAACTAGATATGAATTTTCATGGACCTTTGCTTCATTAGTGGGAATGAAACTTCCTATTTGCAAATATAACAGCTCAAAAGTAAAATATTTGGAATATTTTTTATTATGTACTTTAAAACACATCAGCCCTCAGAAGAAGTTTACTTATTAACGTGCACCCACACATTTCATAGTCTTCTCCTTTGAATGGCATTAAACATCACTTAAGAAATGCATGTGCTTTTCAGTCTTGGAGACGATGATAAAGGCTCTCCAAGCTTTATACCCAGCGACTTGGATCTGTACATTTATTCTGCACAATTTCCTTCTCAATAGCATCATTACAAAAATTTCCAGAAAACACCAAAGAAAAGAGGATCTTCCTTCAGTCCTGAGATGAAGTATGCTGAAATGCAATGCTAACTGGGCTGTATAAGAATGAGGAGGATGATTACAGGCCTGTTCACCACCCAAAGGGTAAGGAAAGGCATTTAAGTGTTAACTGACTGAATTGTGTCCTTCTTCCAAATCCTTTGTTGAAGCTCTAACCCCCAACATGATTGTATTTGGAGATACAACATTTAAGGAGATAATTAAGGTTGGATGAGATCATAAGGATGGGGCCCTAAGGATTGGTGTCCTTATAAGAAGATGAAGAGACACTGGGAGTGTGCATAGGTAGAGGGAAAGCCACAGGAGGGTACAGGGGGAAGGCAGTAGTCTGCAGCCAACGAGACAGATACCACGAGAAACCAGCCCTGCCCGCATCTTGATCTTGGACTTCCAGCCTCCAGAGCAGTGGGAAAATAAATTTCTGTTTTTTGAGCCATCCAGGCTGTGGTATCTTATTATTAGCTCTAGCACCCTAATACAGAGAGTGTCCTTCCATTCACTAGTTCATCCCAGTCTGTGTTTCTGCCATACTTCCAATTCCATCCCATTAGATGTCCAAGGTTCACTTGCTGCATTCTGGCTCTTCAAAACATCCATTTATCCCCTATATCCTAACCTGCCTTCATGACTGCAAATCATTTCCATGATTCCACCCATGAAATATATTGATCCTTTATCTCAAACCCTAGAAATTTACCAAGTGACTGGCTTGCCCATTTTAGCCCCTAAAACCTGCAAAGACTTTCATGAACTTGTAGCAACAAATAACTAACAAGCCATGAAGTTCTGATTACCTCTCATGATTCCTTCTGAGAAAAGTGTCTTTGGGTGTTCCATTACAATTATGTCACCCCACTGTCACTCTGGCCACAACAGATTAGAACCAGGATGCTTCTGAGCAAAAGGCAACTAGCAGTGGGACCACCTATCATGCTGCCTTTGAAGATGCTCCTCACTTGATAATGACTAACTGAGCCCATCAGATCTTGGTTCTAAGAAAGTTTGAATGCAACACACATAGAGAATCTCATTAAGTGGAGTGAGGGAATACATGGAGGTGACAGTAGGCATGAGGCATGAGTAGCAGAAGTCATAAAGTAGAAAGGACAAGAGAGAAAGAAGCATCTGGTTGAAGCAGAGGAAGTAGAGAGAGAAGCCAGGGTACAACCTGATTATAAGACCACAGGAGCAACACTGAAATATGGCATATTTTAGTTCTCGAAGACTGCGCAATTCTTCTGGGATTCATTTAGTATAGTAGAAAGAGGTTAAGGGCATTGACCTTGTGAACAGACATAGGTTATGCTTCTAGCTGTGCAAATAATTCACACATGTACTTATCCTCTCTGTGACTCAGTTTCCCTGGTAAATGGGAGGGCAATAAATGTACTTCCCTCATGGGATTGCTAGGGTTTGTAAAGTTCTTACTATATTGCTCATTTCTATTACAAAAGCTTAACACATTAGCTATTAATATTATTATTACAATCATTATTATAAATTGTGTGTATGTATAAAAAAACTCTCCATCTGATGAAGTCAAAAGTGTGAATCTGCTTTTTCCAATCTGAAAGATCTAACACATAGTTATTATGACATAATGAATAACTCTGCTCAAAAACATACTTCTACTTTGGAGGGGTTTGGTGGGAATTAAGGCATACAGTTTCTGATCTTCAGATGCTTCTTTTTGTCCAAACAAAGGGGGGACTTGTGTTGAAAAGGTTGAGATTCCCAAGGTTATCTGGCTAGGTGGTAAGAAGTACTCTAGACAAATTCTAATATGGGAAATGCCATTAAACTCACTACTCTTCATTTCCTCCTCCCAAGGTATTCACTTAGAGGGAATATTTTCTGGGATGTAAACATTCCTCCTAGGACTAGGTCTTAGAGGGAAATTACAGTCTGAGTAGTAAGGTTCCCTCAAACTATTTTGGAGAAGTCAGCAGAGGTAAATAGGTATGATGGAAGCCTAGTTCAGATTAGCTTGATAGGTTGGTTCATGTGGCTCGGGTAACTGAAGGAAGAATTGTAGGAACCAAAACCTTGGGACAGAAATGGGACCCATAGGACTCTCTTTCCATAGGTCTCCAAGCTTTCACTGGCTTTATTCCTTCTACTGTCTTTAACCACTGAGGCACTGGGCTGCAATGATTACCCAGAGTGCCAGGTGACATGGTCTGGATAGGACTACTAAGGAACAGGGGAAAGGGAGTCCTACAAATTGGCCAGACAGAAAACACCTGTTTACTAGAGTAATTCACCTGACAGCTAGTAAATCCCACAGCTAGTAAAAGGCAGAAGCTTGAACCAAAGTGTTCTATGTCCATCTCATGCTCTTTCTTTAATCATACTGATATTGATTACTAAGTTCTTTTGTTTTCAAGTCATAGAAATAATAATTCTGATAGCAGCACTTATACCTCCTTGTTTGAAACATAGTAGGCATTCACTACGGATTGAGTTACTTTTCCTTTCTGTCAAGAATCTCCAAACTTGAGTATCTCTTGCTATTTGATCTTGCATAATGATTCCCTGGGGGTGCGTATCAGTATTAATGCATTGTTAGTTCATTGTTTATAGTCACAGAAATGAGATGAAGTTTACATTTCCCTCTTAAGTTCTATTGCACATCAGTTACTTCCCTACTGTTCCCAGCTCCACGCAGTCCAGTAGGACCAAATGACTTGTTCTGGTCAGAAGGCTATGAGGTGAAATGATATAGATCACTTCTAAGTGGCAGCAAGGAGAGTGAGTTCTCATGGATCCATTCCCCCTTCACAATAGCTTTCTAAATGATGGGAACTTTCCTGAGTCTGACTTTGTGCAGCAGGGTCCTTCTATCTTCCCTATACTCCACCTCTCTGCTAAGTAGTACTGAATCTCCAGCATAAGAAATAAGAAACTTTGATGTATTAAGTCTCTGAGACCTTTGGATGTATTGAGTATTGAAGGAAAGCCTATCATCTGGAAGTGAAATGCTATGTTAAAATAAATTGTGTAGTATTGATTTAATGGTTGGCAATACCTGGTTAGCAGGCTGATATCGAAGGTAGGAAAGACAGCAATCCATGTCATGCAGTGGTTAAACATTTGGTGCAACTGTCTCCTGCAAAAATTTAGGACTAAGATTATATACTTAAAGAATTCATGGTTCTAGGGGAACGTGGGGGAAAAACAAAGTGTTAGTAGTATGTCTTGGTGATCATTTGCTGCACTTGGAAAGAAAGAAAAGAAAGAAAGAGAGAGAGAAGGAAGGGAGGGAGGGAGAGAAGGAGGAAGGAAGGATGGAAGGAAAGGAGGAAGGGAAGGAGGGACAAAGAAAGGAAGACAGAAAGAGATGGCTGATTCTCGAAGTAGAAATACAAGGAAATAGAAGCTTCCAGAAATTCAAGACTTTTCATGTTGAAAAGGCCAATTAAATTATGCGCCCAAAGAAAGCATTTGAGGGATGGTCCGTTAAAACCAAATATTTTTGGAAGGAATCAGATTAAGGGTGTGACCCCCATACTTACTTAAAACCTTTCAGTGGTTTAGAATTTCTCAAGGAAAATATTAGATAAATGATCTGGCTTTACCATTTACTACTTCAGAGAGGCTCAAATATATTGTGAGAGGTTTGGGGATAAAAAAGCAAATGTACCAGGTCTGAGATCTGTGTCTCCAAAGAACCCTGGTGGATATACTGAATCATGGAACTGATTAAATCAGATAGACCGTGCAGCTCTGAAGTCTTCAGAAAATTCTACTTCCAGGAAAACTATAAACTTGGAGTAAAAAAGCTTGTGAGCCTTAGAAAATTTAAATTACCCATGTACCCACAATTTTCTATGCTAAGGGACTGGGTTGAAAACCTGTGCATCCCCTAATGAGGTTGAGGTATGCATGCTTCAAAATACTGTAAAGGCTGCCTCATGCTGCTTATAACCACTTGCCTTCACCTGCCGTACATGGGAAGTTGGCTAGATGTAAACTTAATTTGATCTTCAACTTTTTACATTAATGTCGGGGTCTGGGGGGTTGCCGTTGAGGTTTTGGGGCAATATGAAGAGCAAAAAGGAGGAGGGAGTCATCATGGAGGGTGCTCAAAAGAAGCCACTTTATTCTGCATAAAGCTGTACTTTTTATACTGCTACAGTGCTAATTCATGGTTATATAAGTATTGAAGATGCTCATGTGTGTGGCCTTCATGGCCAGGTGTCGCCTTCAAGGCTCTTATATAGCTCCTTACTCACGGGTACAACATGCTGTGCTTTCCAAGTTTCTCAAGGCCAGACATATCCAGGGTGAAGCAGCAGACAGCTGTCCTTATAGAACAGTAGGGAAAGTTGGGGGGATGGCCGGTGGGGTTCCCTACAATCACTTCAGAGGAAATGGGTTACTTTGTATATGGCCACCTTGCCCAGCAAAGATTAGGATATGACCATCTAGGAACATTCCAGCTTAATGGTGTAACTCTGAATGTTGTAATTTTGAACCATAGAATGTGAATTATATCAATACCATCCTCATGGAAGAAATATCCTATTGGAAGAAATATCCAGCTTGCCACAGTGTCACACTTCTTATGGAGCAATCCGTGACTTGAGCTCTCTGAATTGCTCCAAGAAATACTGAAATATCAATGAGCAGAAGATATCTGGGAATGGGCAAGATAGAGAAAGACTGACCAATTCAGAGATGCAGTTTGTATACCACTTTTCCAACTTTTTTAGCTTGCTTTTCCACTTAGCCTTTTGAGGAAATAAATGCTGTACTTTATAAATGTTTAATATATGGTTATGTGGTTTCTTGAATGCATATTGCCAGTCAAAAAAATGGATGTTTGTTGCGATTCAGGTAAAGCAGAAATTGAAACTAAGATTGGAAACTCAGTTTCAGCTGAAGGCATATTCTCTGATGGCCATTCTGGATGTGTTCAGGAGCACAGTAGAGAAGAAACAAGAACCTCTCAGAATGTGGTGCCAGAGGTCATGGAGAACAAAGGAATTAGGAGGCTTTGCCCACAGACCAGAGTAAGGCCCTAAAGAAAAAAAATCCTCTGACCTCCCGTGTAGGGGGTCTTCATGCCATCGGACCAGTGTAATTCAGAGTTACTGGACTCAGTGTCTGCCAAGTATCTCTCCATCCTTCCTTCTGAATAGAGCGCCTACTGTGGGTCTTGTACTTCTCTACTATTGTATATTGGGTGTGTTAGGGGAAGGGATTGCAAATAATTTGTATGTTTATTTATACTTCTCCACAACAAAAGGATTACATCTGGATGAGTAGTAGAGATAAGACAACTGCATAAAACTTAGAGATCTGGAACTTGTAACTGGATGTAGTAACTCAAGGAATCTTTTGGAGATGGATTATGTTCTGTGTGTTGAGGAGAGAGCTAAGATTGTTTCAGTAACCGCAAGAGAGACTGTTACAGAAACACTGACTGCTGACCAAATATCCCACCACTTGCCCACATTTCCCAGCCCACTTGCATATAGGTAGAGCCATGGGACTTGTTCTGGTCAATGGGCCGTGGACACTGGAGAATTTCCATATCCGTAGGTGTTCACTGCTGCAGCCTCCTGCAGCCTGCTGGGCAAGGGGTGGAGAGAAAACGGCCATTCTCTCCTTCCCTCCTTCCCTGGAATGTAATTGGTCTGGTGTCTGCCTGTCTCCAGGGACCTACCAATGGAGTTCCTCCCAGAAGGGGCAGTGGCGGAGGGGCAGGGGGCAGTAGAGTGCACCGAAGAGGAAGAGTAGGAGCTGCACCTGCAGGAGATGGCGGGTGCTGAGTCTAGTCAGCAAATGTAAGCAAGCTGTGAGCAATCTAAATGGTTTCTCCCAACCCACCCTTTCCCTCTCCTCGAGTTTCATCAGTTTCATAGGGGGCTTGCCCCGGGCTGCGAACAAACACCCTTCCCCCTGGAGCTTCAGCAGAAACGATGCCCATTACCTCCAGGCTGAAGCATAAGGGCAGGCCCAGATTCTCCAGGCATTATTCATCCCTGCCGTGGCAGTTCCTCACCTGGCCTCTGAGTGAGCAGGTGGAACAGAGCCACACCTTTTTCCCAGCTCCCAAACCAGTGTAACAGGAAAGAAACCATTGTTGTGGGAAGCTGCCGGGACTTCAGTTAATTTGTTCTTTCAGCATTACCTAGCTCGTGGTGACTGATATGAACTCTACAACCGCAAAATTGGCCTGCACTTTAGATAATAGAAATCTCTTATGGTAACATAATGAGATGTACATGGCAAAACTATGGTGAGAACAAAATATTATTATAGCTAACTAAAACATTCTTACTTTTGCCATTTGACCTTACTCCTCCCTCAGACATTTTTCAGTACTTAAACATTAAAGCTAGGCAGGTGTCTAGAAATGTGTAATTTTGCCATTATGGTATGATCCTAATAATCCTCTCATACATATCAAGATTTCTCTGGATATTGTCCCATTCTGCCTGGACTCTCAGCCTTCAGTGAAACCCCCATATGGATAGAGCCCTCCCCTGTCACCAGCCAACCTGCAGAAAGCACCCTCCCCTCATCCAAGCCTAGACTGCAGCAAACCCAACAATCACAGGGTCCTTTAAGGCAGTGCAGAAATGAGCAATTGACTTGGGAGCTTCAGGCACAGGTCAGGAGCATGAAACATGTTTGTGATCAGGCCACTCTTTCACTGTTCGCATTGGCTGCTTATACACAAAGGGGCACATAGAGGAATCCTGCAAACAAATCTGCAGGCAGCTGTAGTGTGAAGAGCTGAGACAGAGGTTGAGTAGAGTGTGCAAAATATCAACACAATGTCAGTCAGAGTGAGTAGACACCCATCACAGAAGCCTCTGGTTTGAAGTTATCAGAGAGAAGCTTTGAGCAAAGAAAATCTGGGACCCAGGAAACAAAAAGACAGATTTAACACAGTAACATTCTCAGTAAAGGGCAATTGTTCTTACATAGGAATTTTAAATGGTATAGAAAGTTAAGCATTATCCCAAACAACACAAGGGTAATACATCATGGATGTAAAAGAAATGCAAAAGGTACATTTTCACAGCACTTTGGGAAGAAGTAAATCTTTTAATATATTGAGCATATCTGTTTTAATGATCAATATATGTGACTTCTTTTAAACAAGTTAATTTTTCCATTCTGATAAGTAATTTTAAAGCTGTTTTAAAAATTTTAGAATACAAGATAATTTTTGGCAACCAGTACCTTTTGATCAGGCAGGAGCACATGGGTTTATGTCTCAGCCTCATATTAAGTAGGGATAGTTTTCTGCTATAAAGATTTCTCAGGAAGGACAGTGTATGTATATATACACATTCAGCCGTATATATATATATAAACATGTGTACATATCTCTCTCTCTGTGTGTGTGTGTGTGTGTGTGTATATATGATTTTTTTCTACCTCACAACTTAGAATATACAAATAAACGTTGGCTAGGCAATCACTGATATCATTCAAAAGTCATGATTGATAGTGAAGAAAAACTGAAAGGGAACACCAGCTGAGCAAAGGTATCCAAATTCACTTTAAACTTTAAAAAAGAATTTTTTAAATCATAAGCTTATGAAACACTTAGGTCTTGGTCTTGGCTAATACTTCTGCCTGTGGTTATAGAATGGAGAAAAGAAGAAAGAAAAAACGAATAATTAACAATCAACAACTCAGAAAAAAGGAAAGCCTCCAAAGCTTTTAAAGAGATCAGGATCAAAAAGAAATGAAAAGTATTACAGTGAAAATTAATTGCAGAAAACTTTTCTTTTAAAAAATTCACAGTTCGTTCCACTGTGCAAGTCATGCCCATGATTAACTATACCTTTGAGGATGTCCTTTTATTCTTTTATTTTATGGAAGTATCATTGATATACCAATCTTATATTGGTTTCAAATATACAACACAGTGGAAGATGTCCCTTTATATCTGATCAAAACTCACAATAACCTCAGATCATTTTGGTGTACTTTAACTTTTTGGATAACTTCCTATATGAAATTCATAATTCATAAAATATTTTCAACTATGGTTGGACTGTCATTCATTCATTCATTCTTCTATTCAACAAATATGTATTGAACTCCTGTGATGTTCTAGACACACTTCTAAGTGCTTAGGGGCACAATAATGAAGAAAACAAAATTTCCTACCACATGGTACTTACATTCTTTTGAAGAGAGAGACAATAAATAGATATGTAAATAAATATATAGTATTATGTCAGTGTTGGAAGACTTTTGGCAACTTTAAGGTCTCTGTGAAATATAAGATAAAAAGATTGCTTTGAAATATTTAATGTTTTCTTCTTTCAGTAAGTAAGGAAACTAGATAAATACATGGAAGAATAAAATCAAGTTGTCCAATTTGATAAAAAGCAATTTATGTATAATCCCATCATTCCATCCTGTGATCTTATCAACTTGATAATTGAGAGGCAAGTACTGTATTTGATATCTTGCTTTTCTTACCTTACATTTTGTATTTTTTCTCTTTTTAATAGTCTTCAAAACATATTTTAATAGCTACAAATATTATAGACCATATATGATTTTAATACTTCCATTATTTTTGAAAATTCTATGATCATAAATTAAATTTACATAAATCTTTATCTGCATATCTGATTATATAAGGACAGGTGCATAAAGTGGAATTATTGGTTTTAAATGCATGTATATTTTATCACAATTGATGTATGTTGTAAAATAGAAATGTTGTAAAAATGGTTACATATTTTCACTATTATTGCAACAATATGAGATATTAAATAGATTTAAAACCTCAGCCCAAACTGCACCTCAGTGCTTTTTTAAATTACATAACTCTATTTATTGGTGAGGTTGATTTTTTAAAATAGGGTTATTATGCATTCACCTTTTTAGTGAATTCTTTGTCATTTGCTCTTCCTTTTTCTCCTCTTAAACTGTGAGTGGTTTTTTTTGATGTGTGAGATATTTTATTCATGAAACATATATATGTTGCAGTTTTTTCCAAGTGGCCATTTATACTTAGGCTTTTATGATATTTTTACATCAAAAATATTTTTATGCACAAGAACATAATCTTTTTTCTTTGTGATTTTTGTTTTGTGATTTGCTTTCTGTGATTGATTTGTGATTTTTCTTCTGTGATTGTTTTATGTAGCTCTGTAATCTATGTGGAATTAATTTTGGTGCACGGAGGCTTTAATTTGCGCCTGTTTCAAACAGTTCTTTTATCACCCCAATCTGTTAATAAAATAATCCATCCTTTTCCCCATAGATCTGTGATACTTTTTCATCTGTTAAATTTACACACACACACAAACACACGGGTCTGTTTCAGAGGTTGCATTAATCGGTTTGAAAGATTCTGTTTTTAAGGTTGATTCTGTGTGCTTGTGTTTGTGTGTGATGGTTCCACTACTTTTTGTCTCAAATGTTACAAAATTACAATAATTCTCTGTATTGTCTTGAAGGAACAGGAGAGAGCAACAATGTGGAGGCATTTAGGACCCAGGGGAAAGCCAGGCTCGGTATAGAAGGAGTCTTGGCGCACACGCCTCCCACCATAACCAGAGCCCCGTGGAGCCTGAGCTCTCATTCACAGCCTTCTAGAGAAATCTGAGCCCGAACCTGCCAGAATAGGCGATCTCACCCACTCAGCTCAGCAGCGAAGACACCTGCAGGAACACATTCCCAAAGCAAGGCTGAGCGGCCGTGTGAAGGTATTTGTTGCCTTTTTTCTCCCTTCTGTGTTTGCCGCGCCTCCTTGCCTTTCCCTCCCGCTCGTGCGATGCCATGGCTGCGGCGTTTCAGCACTTCGGTGCGTGGACAGCTCCCATCTGCAATCCCTCCGCACTCCATCTCTCCCGCACGCCTCGCCTCTCCACGCCTTCGCGGTCCACCCTTCTGCCACCGGCGCCGCTCAGCCTGCGCTCCTTTACACCATCGGCACCCCCATTTCCACCATCACCGTCATGCTCTACCATCACCAGCGCCGTAACTACAGCCAACACAACTGTGTTTGTCACTTAGACAAAGCCCGCAGGGTTGAGGAAAGGAGCCCAAGTTTTTCAGACATAGGAAGGAAAGTTCAGATGGACGACACCCCGAAAACAAAGACGCCTGCTTGAGAGAAAGGGAAAGTGAAGACAGGAGAGAGACACCCTGGGCAGGGGAACAGATGGGGCAATTGCCAGACACCAGCAGTTAGCCAGCTGCCTTTCAGCAGATTAGAGATTGTTTAGTTCAGGAAATTAGCATGGCCTGGAGTATACTGTTATTCCGGTAAAACAGACACAGAAGCTTAATCCGTGTTTCTGGCTTTCCAATGGAGAATCACCAGGAAGCAGGGTGGGGGTGATTGATGACTCATATTCACCCACACGCGGCTTTTCTTCCTAAGGGTTTATTGCAGAAACTCTGGAATTAAGTTTTTTACTGAAATGTCTTGTAAAATGGAGACCCCCCCCCAAAGATGAACTCTGTGGCCAGAGTGAAAATTAAAGTGATGGTGATGATAAAAACCTAGCAAATGTGGCTCTCATTGGAAAGTGTAATTTGTTTAAATGTCTCTTCCTGTCTACTTATTTCAATTTTTCAATTGGAAACCTCTCTTTGAAGCAGAGAGATAGATCTTTTCCCCAAATGTCCAAAGTAGTAATGATATTCAGAGCAGATGGTCTGGCTTTGTTCATTCCTAGTCAAGGACTGACTCGGATTTGGAAGGTGAAATTTTTGTGTGCTTTCTCCGTAATCAGGCGATAACATCATTTTCCTATAATAATGAAGGGTACTAGAGTGCAGAAATTGAAAAGGCATTTTATATAACTGTTCTAACCAGGCTCTGCTTTTAGAGTGCTATCATTTTCTATGTCAGCTGAAGGGAAGTTGAAATATCTTTCAAATATCTTGAAGGTCCAAGCTCAAGTCGTAACTCCTTTTTAATTTAGCCAGGATCTTCTGTTTTATAAGACCTAACAAATATCAGAAAATAAGTGCCTGAGCATGTCATAAATAAAAATATTTCGGTAAGTACCCATTTAATCAATTATTACTGAATAACTAGCTATTGTTTTTTTAATCATAAAATCAACATTCTAATTAAAAATGAGATGGGTCATATTTAATATGGGGAAACAATATGTCACATGTAACAATCAAGTTTAAACCAGAGGACAGAAAATGTTTGTTTAAAAATAACTCTTGAACATTTATTCTGCCTCTTTAAAAAGAAAAAGAGGCAGTAAAGCAAGTTTTATCTAAAGCAGCTTTGCCAATCATGAGATGCATTGTCAAAAATAGAGAATAGTCACAAGTATCCTAAATAAATTTTGAGGAAAAATTCACACCAAATACTCTCCTTGAATGAAGAATAGTGGAACTTATCAAAAGTTACTTACTGCTATTAATTATTTAAATATTGGCATAATTCTATATGCCTCTAAAATTCACTCACTTTTAAACTGAAACCAAGACAACTAGTGAAAATATTTGGTGAAATGGATTTCAGAGAGGAAGAAAATATGGTCACCCACATACTGCCCTTTGGTAATATCCGTAGTAAGCAGGAACTCTGAAGTCCCAAGCAACAAGATTCTTAAAACTCCTTTATCTGTCTGCTGTGAATGGTTCAGCCCAATTTAAAAAGTGTACATATTGCCAGTTCTAGCTGCTTCAAACCAGAAACTCACTGAATTCCAGAAACTCTGCCAGGAATCCTCAGACTCCAATGCTGCCGTCTTCCTGTGCTTCATACAATTTCCTGAGGCTGGAAAATTCAAAACAGGGCTGCCTCACTGAGATTTACAGGCATCCGTCTCAGAAGTGATGCCTCGCTCTACCTGATATGCTGAGCTTGGTGATTTTTATAGGGTATTGTTTATCCTGGCTTTCTCGTTTATTTATTTTTTCTATCAAGACTATTTTACTTTTTTCATATGTTCAATGACAAACCCTTCTCATTTTTATTATGGATTTAAAGATGAGTGGAAAGTATGTTTTCCAGCAGAAGAGGATCATACACTTTTGTAGATATTCTCACAGAGGGCCACACCCTCTAGAATCATGGAGTATAAAGCTGTAAGGTCCTTCATTTCCCCGAAGGGGGAACCTGAAACTCTTCAGAACTGGAGGTGGTGTCTGCTCATCTCTGTAGGCTTTGCAAAAGGTACACCTTGTTAATCCTGAGAAGTCTATTCATGGCTTTACACACTCCCTGGGAGCAGAGCCATCCTTCGCAAGTAGATTCAGGCTGACCTGGGTCTTTTCTGCTTTCCTGTTACATGGTGACTCAGAAAGAGGAGGCAACACAGCAGGACGGGTATACAAAATATGGAGTTTATTCACATGCAATTAGCCCAGAAATGCCCCCTCAACATTGCAGAGAGAGACCTTTTCCCCATTACATCCTTCTCCCAAATTTTGCTGATTTGATTATTATTCCAGATTTCACTGGGATAAGTTTTTTTCCAGAAGATCCACAGTATGAATTACTACAAGTCTGCAGCCCCTTAATGTCAGACCCAAGTATTATATCTCTCTAGAGAAAACTGCACTTAATTTCCAATCCAAGTTTTTCACAGCTTAAGGGAATTTTTTCTTTGGTTTGATTCTTCATGGATATGGAAGCCAACTGGTCACTCTCCTCCCCCCCCCCAAAAAACTCATTTATTCAATGAATAAATTCATTATTATTCACCACCTTTGCTGCCTCTGAGAGCCCTTTATCATATCTTCTGGGGTCAGGTAACCCAGGTAACACATTATATATTATCATGTGACAGGGAATATCAGAGAAAGATTTCTGTGTAGGAGACTAATTTTCTTTGAGATTTTCTTCCTCTTGACTTCTGAGCCAGCAGGATTTGCCCATGTGTTTTGGAGATGTTCCTGGACATTTTTGGTTTCTGGACATGTTTAGCCAAATCTCTAATTCATAGATATTGTGTAGACTGCTTTCTACATCTCTCCTCCTTAAAATAACATTGCATCAATTCAACTCCTGTTGTTCAAATTTCTTACATCAAGTTCCATACCTTTACATGAGTCAGGTACATTGTGTATTCAGTGTCCATTATTTTGTAGTTTGGGAAGAAGTAGGAGGGAAGTTGTTGCTTTGGGAATGGCAGTTGGGACTCAAAACACAGGTTCTATGAGTAAAAGGTTCTATGATATGGTCACGATAAAACAAAATGAATAAAACGTGAGATTCTTCCCTTTCCTTTTTCTTTTCTTCCTTCCCTTTCTCCCTCCAACTCTCTCACTTTCTCTTGGCTTCCTCCCACCTTCCTTTCTTCATTGTTTCTGATTTATATAGAGAGCACACAAGCATATGTGAGAACAATTAATAGGGGGATCTGATAACTCTTTATGAGTTCCGCTACTCTGAAAGGAATGAACACATTAGTGGAGAAAGGCTTTTATTCTATTCTTGCGCAAGTAGCCCTGCTCTCCACAGACTGAGTGAGCTCTGACCTCAGGTAATTAACCTGTCTTCTCAACCCCCTTGATTCATTGCGAATCCTGTAGACCAGTGCTTCTTAAAGATAAATGTGCATACAAATTGCCTGGGGATTCTGCTCTGCATCCAGCGTGTCTAGGTGGGTCCTGACATCCTGCATTCCTGACAAGCTTGTGGGTGCTATTGGCGGTCCTGATCCCTGGACCATGATTTGAGAAGCAACAATAAAGAACAGTTTTCCTCTTTTTTAATATTCCCACTGTTATGTCTCCTTATTAAATAACGACACTCACACTAAAACAAAATAAAAACGGCTTCAAGTTCTGAGGCAATAGTTGAGAAATCATAGCTCCAATTAAGGAGAAAGTTATACACATAGCCCCTTTCCTCCCACCTCACTCCTCCGTACCTGGCTGTGTTTCACTTTCACCAGGTAGTTTTTTTCACTCTGATTTCTATTGCTGCCATCGTCTGCCCCTTCACATCCAGAAGGATCCCAGTCACATAGACATGCTGGGAAAAACCCCGAGGGTGAAAGGGGGCAAGTGGATTTAGTGGCCGTCTTTGGGTGAGCCCTGCGTTTCTTACATTCCGCCAGATCCTGTTTCTCAAGAAAGGGTCTATTCTTAGAGAAAATCCCTTGATGACAGAAGAGTCAAGTGTTTGTTTCTTCCACGCCCACTGATTCTTTTAAGAAGCACAACTAAAATTAAATTTCAAATTGGGGCATTGACTGCCAATGTCTTCTTATGGGGATACTTTAATGGCATAGAAAAACATTCCAGCTTAATTTTCTGTGTCTCATTCTTTTCCCTATAGATTGTCTTTATTTAAAACACAATGAAGTGTAAGGTAAACACTACTTCAGTTAAACACTTTTCTAGCTGAGATAGTGAGGAGGCAGAAAATCCCATGCCGTCCTTACAAGCTGTCTTTCTCTTCAATTTCTTGCATCCTTTATTGCAAAGCAAACTAAAAAAAAAAGTCTTATTATTATTATTATTTTTTGTTCTAGAATTCAGAACACAATCCTCTGTCAAACAGGTCTGCTTCTTCTGAGTCCCACCCTATTCTAATTTTGATCTGACATTTGATTTGGGTGGAAGTTCTCAGTGTCTCTACGCTGATGGACCTCATTCCAATTTACTTTTAATCTCTCTTAAGAGCAGGAGCGACTGGGAGTAGATGACTGTATGCTTCGTTGCTGTTTTACAGGGAGCCGAGGGAGTCTACCTAATGAATGTTTGTGTGGCAAGGGTAAGCCCAGGGCTAGGACTGAGCTGAAGGCGATGGAAAGTTGACTGAGCTTGAGGCTAAATTCTGGTCCCGCTGCATTTTCAGATGATTAAAGGTCTCTCCCTTTTCCTTCTAGACTCTTCTCCCTGTCCTTGGTGTAGATAGTTCATATCTGCAAGTTGGCGAACGTTTGAGAGAAAGTCAGTGGGTTGGGAGCCAATCTTTGACTCACAGGACTTAACGTTCCTTCGCCAGCACTTACGCAGAGACGTCCTACGAGCTTTAATGTCCAATCTGAAAATCACCATTTGGAAAAAAAAGTCTTTTTTTAGGTCAGCACCAAAACATGTTGTGACCAACCAAACTCAGATATTTAAATGTAGGATCCACTGGCAGTAAGGGAGCATATCATCTTTCAGGAAAGATCTCAAATAGAGTTGTACTAAAAAAGAAAGGTTTATGCTCACTGTGATTTTCAATTTCAGTCTAGATGTATCAGCAGCGTCTATTTTTATTTCATTCATTATAAAAATTCCTTTCAGCATTCCTAGGGGAAAAGCATATTCAGTTAAAAAATCTTGAAGTGAGATTTTAGAAAGGTGTAGATCCGTAAGGTTTAACCTAATTCAATATACATATAAAATTTGGAGATATAACACACACACTGATGGATGAAGTACTTCATTAGATTTTCATGTGGAAAGTTTTATTCCTGAGTTTCATTTTTCATCTTTTTCTTATCAGAGAAGCCCATGAAACAAATATGGGTACAGCTTCCCATTTTATATTAATCAAAATTTGTATTTATGTTAATTTAAATTTATGTGTACTTAAAATTTTCTTTGTATTTCCAACGACATCCAGAAGCAATAAGTATTTGAGGTATTGTTCATTAGTTGTTGTTGTTCTTATTTTTCAAACAATATTTAGGCTTTACAGATTTTACCTTTCTCATCATGACAATAATATACTCTTTCCTTCCCAGGCCTGGCCAATGTTACAACATGACGTCTTTAGGCTTGGTGAGGTGAGAGTGAGTGCCTGCTACATGAGAGAGTGATTGTGAGGGCCATGGTACCCAGAGTGATGTAGAAGAAGCGTACTCTTAGAGGCAGGCAAGGTCATGGACAGAACATGGGCTTTGGGTCAGGTAGACTTGGGTATGAATCTTCATTCTAACAGCTGTACTTTATCTATCTAAATCTCAGATTTGTCCTTTCATCTAATAGGTTATAAACTAGCTTTAAGGGTTGATGTGGAGATTAAATCACAGAACATCAAAGCCCTAGGCATATAACAAATGCTCAACAAATATTTGTTTGTTTTCTCCCCCAATTTAACATGCTTGTTATCTGATTTTAAGCTAAAAGCTTAGCGGTTCCAGGCCTCAATGCACCTTTATTTACCTGGAAACAACAAAAGTATAATATCAACAAGAATACTACTGTAAATGTAAAATGGAGCTTTTCATTTCCAAAGCACTTTTACCTACATTAGTCACATGATCCTCAGCATCCCCCAGGGAATTCTCTTCCTTCTGCCTATTGCAGGATCATTGTCACAATGGAGAAAAAAGATAATTGATGTAAAATGCTCTGAAGTAATGCATATACACATGAACATATTTATAGACAAGACATGGCTATTATTCTGATTGTTTCCTACTACTTATTTATAATGTGTGTTTCAGAAGATAATGAAATGAATGAGACTAATAGATTATGAAATAACCAAAATGGATTTTATTTGGATTATTATACCTCTTAAAATGATTTTTCCACTTAGACTCCTTGGTTCATAAATACTAGGGTGTGGGTGTGTGTGCAAATATACTTTCTTAAGACTGAATTCTCTATGAGGAAATAAACATAGATTTTTTGCTAATGGAAACAAGATGAAATATGAATCTTGAATCTATGGATGCCATGATTTCAAATATCATGAGATAGAGATTCTTCTTTCCTCCCCCTCAAGAAAAATACCACTACCTAAATTTCTAGTTCACTAGAAAAAGCATGGATTAGAAGTGGAAGCTAGTTTCTGCCTTGGGCTCCCCAGAGGGCGTAGCAAGTTACTGTCTACATATTTGGAATGATCTCTAAATGAAGAATCATTTGGGACCCACCCAGCAATGGGAATGGTAGTTTCTGAGGCTCACGTGAATCTACCCAACTGCCCTTTTTGGTTGTCAAGCATTTCAAAGCCTAGGTCAAGCCTGGCACTCAGTTATGAATGGCAAAGTATCAAATAGAATGTCAGGGTCTTTGATGTGGTGTTCAATCAAAGGAAAATCCATAAAAGAACAAAACATTATACCTGGAAAAGGCATAGACAGCTAGATTTTAAATAACTTCAGTCATCTTCCAATGAAGAAAAAAGGACAAGATGATAACTGGACATCTGTAATGAATGGTAGGAAGCTACCTAAGGATGTCTGTTAACCCCTTAGTCATATATAGGTATATAGAATTGTAAATGTGGAATGATTTTAGGGAAGCAGAGTGAGGTTCTGGGAGGGAAGGTGACTTGCTGAAGGTCACATAGGTCTTAATTAGTAAATAGTAGAACCTCTCTGCTATAAGAGGCAGAACAGCCTAGCAGTAAAGAGCGTGGAACTGGAGAAAGATTATTTGCACTTGAATCCAGTTTCTTCTTCCTAGGAGCTATGTGACCTTGGGAAAGTCATTTAACCTCTCTATGCCTTAGTTTCTCATCTGAAAAGTGGGGACAATAATATACTCATTTCATACAGTAGTTCTAACGATTAAATAATGTAATATATAAAAGAGTGTGCAAGTGCCCAGAATACCATATTTTAAGAATAAATGCAGTTATAAATAATAAATTGAAACTGTTATTATAATTATCAATACACCAGGACAGAAAAATCTTTCCTACTTCATGTGATACCAAGTCCAATGTGTCTTTCCATACTCGTTTGACAATTCAGAAAGGTTGAATGAGAATCAAGTCCATATGAACAAAAGATTACAGTTGATTTAAAATGCTTTGTCCAAGAGAAAATTATTACATAGCACAGCATTTTTAGTGCCTTAAATATTATCACTTGAAGTTGTTACTCAATAGCAGTCTATTCAGAGTACTGAAATAAAGGATTTGTCTTTAATGGAAAATATCTATTTCATCCTAAGTACAAAATCCAGTGACCCTTGCTTGGGCATTCTCCGCAGAAACTTCTACTGTATGCTGAGCACAGAATAAAGATACAGTTGAGGCAAATTTATTTCAGATATTACAGATTGGAGGCATAGCTGTGTGGGTCATGAAAAATGCAACCTCAACTCTCCCCTTGAACCTGTGGCAATTTATCTCAGAAGCATTGTTGAATTCCCTGAACTATAAGGTAAATAGCTTGCTCCCAGCAGCTTTAAATCTGTAGGGGACAAGCCACGGCTGTAACATGCTCCAAGCACCCTGTGCCATGGCTTGGAACAGTGAACTTCCCCTAGCATGCTCCAGGGAGGCAGTGATTTGAAGTACAATGTGCCTAGGCTAAGTTGTTCTAGGATAAAAAAAATACTTTGTAGATGAGGGACGAAATTAAAATCAACTGCAACACCATCATTTAAGAAAGATGGTCCTAGAGGTACCCAAACAGAAGGGGAAACCACTTACTCATTGAAACAACATTTTAACTACTTTCATTATTCATTTATTCTCTATATATTTATTGAGCACTTACTTCATGGCAAGCACTGTTCCAGGCACTGAGGTTAGGTGGTGAACATAGTAAAGCTGTTCCACTCACAGAGATAACCCTCCTTGTGCCAGGCACTGTGCTGGGATACACAGATGAATGAGATCCAGCTCTTCTCTGCAAGTTCAGAGTAAAGAGAGAGAGAGGGAGGAAAATGGCACTAAAATGTGTTGTAGGTGGGGTTGTGGGGCTACCAGTGACCTCTGAAGGTCAGGGAGGGTTTCCTAGAAAAAAAATGATCCCCAGGATGACTCCTGAAGGGCAAAGAGGAGTCAGTCAGTGGTCATTACAGGCAGAGAGAGCAGCTTTTGCCAAGGCCCACAGTGGTGAGAAGACACTGCAAGTGGTTCAGTGTGGCTGCATGGCTGGACAGTAAGTCTGGAGAGACAGGTAGGGGCTGGAAGGCAAAGGGTCTTGGGAGCCATGTTACATAATTTCATACTTTATCCTGGGACGATTGGAAGCTATTGACCAATGTCAATGAAGGTGTGACATACGCAGATTTCAATTGTAATATAGAGAATGGACTGAAAAGGGGCAAGATTGGCTGCAGGGGCACTGTAGGAAGAGTGCTGCAGCACTAAACAGATGAGGGGTGATGTGGTCTGAACCAGGAAGTGAAAATGGATGGAAAAAGTTGGGCAGATTTGAGATACATTATGGAACTAATTGTCTGGAAGTGGGCCATAAGGAAGAGGGCAGACGAATAGATGACCCCAGGTTTGTAGCATGGGAAACTGCACAGAAGATGGTCAGTCTCTCAGAGATGAAGGTGGGGAAGAAAATTCAGCATGAGGGTTGATGATTACTTGTTCTGAACATACTGAATTTGTGGTGTCTTGGGGACATCTAAGTGGGGGTGTTCAGTAGACAGGTAGCTATGTAGTGTGAAGACCAAAACAGGGCTGTGGACTTAAGTTACAGTACATGTAGGTGCTAAATCCTGGCACAAGATCTTGAAAAACACCACACTGTAGTGGTGAGGATGGAAAAAGAAGACTGAACAGGAATGGAGAAAAATCAGGGTGTCTGGAATCATAGGGAAGCATGAGGCCAATGGGAGAGTTTTAACAAGGGTAAAGTCATCAACATAAAATACTGATAAAGGTCACCCAGAACAGGTGCTGAAATTTGTCTATTGGATGTAGCAACCATACTCACTAGCAGAATGGTCATCTCTCCGGTTTGCTTGGAATTATCCCAGTTTGTGCCTTCTTCCAACATCACTATTATTATCAATGTCCCTTAATGTCTAAATTTGGATAATAAGTTATATCATCATCCCGGGATCTTTGGTTACTGAGAGTAGTCAAAGATAGACCACAGTATGTGTAGGGATGAATTGGAAAAGAGAGACATGGAGCAACTTTTTGAAGGGGTGTGGCGAGGCTATCGGGGAATTTTAACATCAGGTGGGTATTGAACTAGATGGATTTTAGTTTCTTCAAATCCTGGGAATAGTTCATAGTACTATTTTCCTTTACTATTCTAAGTCCTTAAAATCAGTGAGAATCAAGGCTCTGTTCAACTACTTGGTTTTGAAACATTACAGAGCTAAATGCTATTTTCTTACAAATTACTTTACAAAGCTAACATTTTATAAATAAAATTTTTATTATTCTGTTTTCTTGAAAATGTTCTTCATATCCCCCATATCATGAAGGCAGTATAAAGCAGAAATGTGGAGTTGATTGTCTCTCTTAAAAAATAACTGGTAGTTCTAGGTGATCCAGCAATTCCATTTCTTGGTATTTATTGGAAGAAAATAAAACACTAAGCTGAAAATACATACATGCACTCCTGTGTTCGCTGCAGCATTATTTACAATAGCCAGGATAAGGAAGTAACCTAAATGTCCATCAATAGGTGAATGAATAAAGATGTATAGGTACACAATGGAATATTACTCTGCCACGAAGAATGAGGTCTCTCCATTTGCAACAACATGGATAGACCTAGAGGGTATTTGGCTAATTAAAATGTCAGAGAAAGACGAATACCACATGACTTCACTTGTGTGTGGAATCTAAAAATTAAAACGAATGAACAAATAAAACAGAAACAAACTCATAGTACAGAGAACAATGTGGTAGTTGCCAGAGGGAAAAGGGGTAGGAGGTGGGTAAAATAGGGGACTGGAACTAAAAGGTACAAACTTCCAGTTATTAAATAAAAAGACCCGGTGATGCAATGTACAGAATAGGGGATATAGTCAATAATATGTAACAACTTTGCATGGTGACAGGTGGTAGCTGGATCTATAATGGTGATCACTTTGTAATATATATAAATGTTGAATCAATATGTTGTACACCTGAAACTAATATAATATAGTATGTCAACTATACTTCAATAAAAAATACAATGTAACAACACCAAAAAAGAAATAACTGGTAGTTCTAAATTAAGCAGAAGAAATTTTAAATTATTTTGTATGATAAAGCATTACCAATAATAACTGGGTTGAGGGCAAATACCCTGCCTCTTATTCCAGATACTGTTGACCTAGGAAATCTAAGGGAAAAAATACATGCCTCTAAGTTTATTTATACCTAGGATGTCTTCTGATTTTTGGAACTTCCAGGTTAGACCAAACAGATGTCTGACAGAGGTTAAACATTTATATTTAAATTGAGAATGGTGCAAATAGTATGGGTGTTTCTCTGTATACCATTTAGGTGTAGAAATCATAAGGGATGTCTCTGAGGGAATTAAAACCCATGATTATTATAAGTAAAAGAATAAACCAGGACAACAGAGCAGTTATACAAAAGGGAAGGATTTTCAAGACCATGTGGATATTGGCTTAGGCAGGGAGGCAACTTAGAGTTTTCAAGTCCCTTTGCAGCCCTTGGGGAAGATTAACAAAGGCCAACAATAAGACTGCTGGTAATGCCCACACATGCACATCCTTTCTCACTGCTGTTGAATTTGATTATTGAGTGTCAAGCTTTCAGCCATAAAGCTGCCTCTTCTTCCTTCACCGCCACCCCCACTGCTATTGTTGGCTCAGTTTTGAGTAATTAGGTACCTGTGGGGTTAGGATACGGTGACCTTTAACAGTCCCTTTTTATGGTGAAGATGAAAATGACTGCCTCAAAAAAAAGGTAGGGGAGGGGGTATTTCTGTGAAGGCTACTTCTATTAGAGAAAAGAGGCCAACAAAAAGCGGTAAATAGTAATGCAACCATAATTCCTCTGCCATACTAGGCTGTGAATAGCCCTGTAAAGCATGCTGTAACAGAGAAGAATTTTTCCATCTTCTCACTGTTTCCTAGAGTAATTAATAAAAGAGCAATCTATTACTAATGTGACCATATACTATTATATCAGTTAGTTAATGTCACTAAATGTATTTCAAAGATGTGCATTTTATGCATTCAAGATGTCAATAAAGTTATGCCAAATATCCCATTTTAAAGGTAATTTACTCTTTATTCTTTGATACCTAATCTATTCAGACCTACAGCACAATATATTGATTGGCCAATTAATTGGCCCAGACTTACTTTGTACCATCTGTTTGCATCTCCCGTGTGCATTTGTTTTGCAGGAAGAGATGGCTGCTGTTTTGCTCCTCTTTGGGATGGCTACAACCATATAGGACCTGAATGTCCTACTGCTTCCCAGGAACAGAAAGGAGACCCTCTATTTCTCTGTTTTGGTGGCAGATTGTTAGGAAAAAAGCTGTTGAATGGGCCAGGATTTCAGCAAACTATCAGGTGCATGGGACCTGTCTCCTTTTTCCCAAAATTTCAGAAATTAAGCAGTTTGAGAGGAGATTTGGCCAAGATGACCCACTTACAGGCTGGACTCAGTCCAGAGACTATAGAGAAAGCCCGCCTGGAACTGAATGAAAACCCAGATGTTTTACATCAGGATATTCAGCAAGTCAGGGACATGATCATTACCAGGCCTGACATTGGATTTTTACGTACAGACGATGCTTTCATCCTGAGGTTTCTCCGAGCCAGGAAGTTTCACCAAGCAGATGCCTTTAGACTCCTGGCCCAGTACTTCCAGTACCGCCAGCTAAACCTGGACATGTTCAAAAACTTCAAGGCTGATGATCCTGGCATTAAAAGGGCTCTCATCGATGGGTTCCCTGGAGTGCTGGAAAACCGTGATCACTACGGCAGGAAGATTCTTCTGCTGTTCGCAGCCAATTGGGATCAGAGTAGGTAAATGTAGATAGTGTTTTTATTGGTTTTTCTTTTTCATAAACACAGTCATTGCATGTTTGGGGCTGTATGGCTTTATAATAGTAGGCTTTCATTGAAGTATATATATATTCCACACACCCACCAAGGTAGTTTTAAGGCCACAGTTTCACTGTCATCACAAGGTGATTCCAGATTCACAGGGATGTTTTGGAACAATCGAATCGTGTTAGAATTGTAAAAAAAAAGAAAGAAAAAAACCCTTGGAAATTCTATTCATCTATTCATCAAAGTGGGTAGTTTATTTTAATAAAATTGAAAGCCAGTCGTCCAACAGAACCATAGATTCTGTCTTTAGTGTTCTCATCTTTAACGACAAAAACAACAAAGATTCAGTAGATGGCTTTAAGTGTTTTCAACACATAAAATAATTCCTTGGATCTTCTCTGTGACTTTAATATCCTATATTTCTTCCGAGCATCAGACCTTTCATTCCAAATGCTTGCTAGACCCCTCTCCCTGACAGTCCTATGAAGAACCACAAACCCCACATGTCCCAAATGAATGCACTTCCCCACAACTTCTGCTCTTCCATCCCTCCCATCTCTCCAGCCACCAGTCTGGATGTCATCCTGGACTGCTCTCCGCCTCTGCTTCTCACATTCAGTTGGCAAGTCCTTCCCCTTTTTTCTAAAAAACCTCTCAGATCTCTTCATCCCTCTTTGTTCCCACTGCTACTTCCTTAGTTGAGGTTCTCATCACGTCTCACCTGCATCTCAGCAACAGCCTTGTGACCCGCATCCCTGCCTCTGATCGGTATTTTTGGAGCCCTTCTCACCTACACGGTAGCCAGAGTGACCCTTCCAAAATTCTGGTATATCTGCTGATTAACATACAATAACCTGCATGACCTTCAAAGTAAGGCCCTCTAAGATCCACCATCTGCATCTCCTGTTTTGTTTCGTTCTCTGCCCTTCTTCACGGTCTCTGGTCCCGTGATTGGAAGTATAAGCCTTGCCTTGAATAGGTGAGGTTTTTACCCTCCAAGCCTTTGGACTTGTGCCATCAACTACTTATCCCAGTCCCAACCAATCCTGAGCATAGCCTGCCCCCTGGTGCACACCCCTCTTCATGGTTCCTCAGGAAGGTAGTCTTCTGCATCTACCCCCATTCCCATCCTTCTTAGTTAGGTGCCCTTCCTTTGTTCATAACTCCATTAAAATATTTACAATAGGAGTATAAGAAGCGCTGTTACTGTAACTAATATTTTTTACTACGTACAATATACTCTGCCAAGAATGTATATATATTATCTCACTTAACCCACTGAGAGCTTTGCATACTCGATATTATTATCCTTATTTTACACTTGATGATCCCAAGGCTTTGAGAAGTTAAATGACGTACTCAGTGGCACACAACTAGTGAAGAGAGAAGTGGGAGTTCAGCCCTGGCAGCCTGCCTTTGAGAACAAGTTGTCTTAACTGAGCTTTATTGTAATCGTGTGTTTCCTTCTGCGCTCTTTCTTATGCTCCTTCCAAGACTGCAGGTTCCTTGAGGGCAGTGAGACTGTGTTTTTTGTGTTTATCACTTTGGCACATGGCACAATATCCAATGAAAGATGAATGAAAAGAATGCATGAATCAATCCCCAAAACCGCCCGTGGCTTGAGCTTCCACAGGGTATTATCGTAGACATTTTTATGGTACTTGGACATATAGGTTTAACTTTTCATGTGGGCTAAAGGACACCTAACCCAATATAATTAAAAGCAATTGCTATGGTGCCCCTTACTGCCTCATATTACTACCTTTCCCCTTAAAAATTATAATAGTGTATGACACCTTAGTGATCACTGGCTGGTTTCTGGCTGATAAATTGTGATAATACTTAATCCTGAAAAGGTACTGGGTGTTTCAACATTGTCAGTGTACAGTTTGGTCAGGTCTGCACCTGGGCCCAGAATGCCTTTCCACATTTCTGCTCTGTTATTCCATAAGCATTAATGATGAGCCTTTTATTACAATGCTCTACTGATGAGAAAGATTTCCAGGATTTTAACTCAACATTTCAACTCAACATCTGTCATTCACTCAATAAACATCTGATGAACATAGATTTTGGCCAAGGCTCATACTAAGGCACTGAGGACAACAATGAACACCTAAGTTCTCTGCCAGCAAAGAGCCCATGGGGCACCCCAGTATCCTGCAATATGCAAACATACAAATAGCCAATTCCCACAAAACAGGACATCAGTCTTAAACTAGAGGGAACAGCTGTCTTTTTGAGAATGACACATAAGAATTTTGGATTTTGGAACTGAAAAATTTTGATGATTCTTGAGAATAATCATGCTGACTTCATCTGTGCATGGTTGTTGTAAGTGTTCTAGAGCTTCCATATGCTGAGAGAGATGATGCATGGAACACCCGTAAGTAAGGATTTACAGGTAAAGAAATAAAACATAGTAAAATAGCTTATTTTGCATTAACATTTTATCTGTATATATCGCAAAATACAGTAAGAAATGACAAATAGTAATGGCAAGAACAAAAGAATCATGGAGGGCATAATGCCAATGTTTATGGTTATGGTAACCTTGAACAACTTACTTCTCTGTTCCTCAATTTTCTCAGTGTAAAATAAGAAGCATGAACTTGGTAACCCCTGAGATACCTTCCAGTTCAAATGGCTCCTGAATGTGAAGCTCATGCAGCCTGATCCTATGAATGGATGGAAAGGGATTTTAAAATTCATTTTACAGGCCCCTAATTCACGAGGCTTTTTGAAGTAATTCCTGCTCCTCTATTTCTCTACCTTTCCTTGTCTTTCTATTCTTCCGCTTGTCCCCAACCAAGGTTGGGTCTACTTGAGGCAATTTCTTTCAAACTGGACAATACCATTTGCCCCAGACATTTTGGTTTCAACAAGAAGGTACATGATGGCCTAGGATTATGAGAAGCAAACAGACCTCAGCCTTGAACCCAGATACTGTCCTGAGATTTACTGGTAAAATGACCTGGGTCAGGCAACCTCTCAGATTCAGTTTTCTCATCTGTAAAGTGGGAATGATAATGATGTCTATCTAATTGGGAGGACTGAATGAAATAATGCATTGAAGGAACACAGCTCATTGTTTGGCACATGTAAGCACTCGATTAACATTAGTTTCCAGTATTGTCATTAATATCATAAAACACCCCTTTGCAAAAAATAGTAAAGCACAGAAGGCAAACAATTAAAAATAGAGACAGAGGCACAATATTTGGAAATGGGAGTGGGCTGATGGATCTGATCTACCTGCCTGCCTGCCCTAAGCTCTTGTTTGTTTTCTCCCCAAACACGCTCCTTGTTACACACGCCCAGCCCAAAAGGCCTGGCCGAGTTGGTACAGCTTTGCAAAATGACTAGTTCACTCTTGTTGGTAGCCTGTGATGTCTGGGAAGTGATATGAATGTCTCACATGAAAGGTTTACTGAGATTAAAATGGTCATTAATATTTATTACAACGATGTAAATCTCATTCATCTACACCCAGACAGCGTGAACAAAAGCACAGAACGGTGAGTGGGGGAAGTGCGGTCCTCCAGAGGCAACGCGGGGATCCTTCTGCTTGGATTAGGTGTGCCCGCCAAGGCCAGGAGCATGCCCGGCCAGTGAAGCACAACTGTCTCCAACAGAAACTGGACCTCAGCAGAGAGTTATCTGGCTTCTGTACTTTCTGAGGCTGACAGGCTGAACCCCTAAGGGGGGCCTGATGCTCACGAGCTGTTTGATCTTTCTCACCTAAACTCCTTATAGGTATTAGCAAAAATTCACAGTTTTCCCCTTAAGAACTGATTCAAAAAAAGAAACCTATTTCTTGTTTCTTCCTGAGTTGCATGCTTGCACACGGTCCTACACCTTGATTTTCCCATGAATGCCCTTCCTGTGGAGAGGGAACTATGAGCAGAGAGGAGCATGTGTATTTTTTCCTGGATTTTACTCAGTTAAAAAAAAGAAGAGTTAAACTTCCTCAAGTTATTTTACTTTCTGGAGTGAGTCTCAGTTTCATCAAGTGGAAATGGGTATAATTATCTGGCATTTGGAGCTGTTGCAAGGATTAACCTCAATCACACCACTTGAGATCATCCAAGAGGCAGAATAGAATAGTGATTAAACGCACAAACTCTGATGCCAGATGGGGACCTTCAAATCCTATACCTGCCCTCGAACGAGCCATGTGACTCTGAGCAAGTTGCTTTAACTCTTATTACCCTCAGCTTTTCACCTCTAAAATGCACATGAGGGTGATCATAGATCAGCTCAGGTCTGTGTTCAACTGTGGCAGTTGTTTGTTTCTTTTTTTTTTTATAATTTATTTTGGTATCATTAATCTACAATTACATGTGCAATATTATGGTGATTAAACTACCCACTTCATCACGTCCCCCCCACCAACCCCATTACAGTCACTGTCTATCAGCGTAGTGAGATGCTATAGAATCACTACTTGTCTTCTCTGAGTTGTACAGCCCTCCCCATGCCCCCCAACATTACTTCTGCTAATCGTAATGCCCCTTTTACCCTCTTATCCCTCCCTTCCCACCCATCTTCCCCAGTCCCTTTCCCTTTGGTAACTATTAGTCCGTTCTTGGGTTCTGTGAGTCTGCTAATGTTTTGTTCCTTCAGTTTTTTTTTTCTTTGTTCTTATACTCCACATATGAGTGAAATCATTTGATACTTGTCTTTTTCGGCTTGGCTTATTTCACTGAGCATAATACCCTCTAGCTCCATCCATGTTGCTGCAAATGATAGGGTTTGTTTTCTTCTTATGGCTGAATAATATTCCATTGTGTATATGTACCACATCTTCTTAATCCATTCATCTACTGATGGACGCTTAGGTTGCTTCCATTTCTTGGCTATTGTAAATAGTGCTGCAATAAACATAGGGGTGCATCTGTCTTTTTGAAACTGGGCTGCTGCATTCTTAGGGTAAATTCCTAGGAGTGGGATTCCTGGGTCAAATGGTATTTCTATTTTGAGTTTTTTGAGGAACCTCCATACTGCTTTCCACAATGGTTGAACTACATTGCATTCCCACCAGCAGTGTAGGAGGGTTCCCTTTTCCCCACATTCTCGCCAACATTTGTTGTTGTTTGTGACTTTTTTTTTATTAAGGTATTATTGATATACACTCTTATGAAGGTTTCACATGAAAAAACAATGCGGTTACTACATTTACCCATATTATCAAGTCCCCCCCATACCCCATTGCAGTCACTGTACATCAGTGTAGTAAGATGCCACAGAGTCACTACTTGTCTTCTCTGAGCTACACTGTCTTCCCTGTGACCCCACACACACCATGTGCACCAATCATGATACCCCACAATCCCCTTCTCCCTCCCTCCCCACCTGCCCTCCCACACTCTTCCCCTTTGGTAATCACTAGTTCCTTATTGGAGTCTGCTGCTATTTTGTTCCTTCAGTTTTGCTTCATTGCTATACTCCACAAATGAGGAAAATCCTTTGGCGCTTGTCTTTCTCTGCTTGGCTTATTTCACTGAGCATAATATCCTCCAGCTCCATCCATGTTGCTGCAAATGGTAGGATTTGTTTCCATCTTATGGCTGAATAATATTCCATTGTGTATATGCACCACATCTTCTTTATCCATTCATCTACTGATGGACACTTAGGTTGCTTCCATATCTTGGTTATTGTAAAAAGTGCTGCAGTAAACAGGGGTGCATATGTGTTTTTGAGTCTGAGAAGTTGTATTCTTTGGGTAAATTCCAAGGACTGGGATTCCCGGGTCAAATGGCATTTCTATTTTTAGTTTTTTGGGGACCCTCCATATTGTTTTCAACAATGGTTGAACTAGCTTACATTCCCACCAGCAGTGTAGGAGGGTTCCCCTTTCTCTGCATCCTCGCCACCATTTGTTGTTCTGAGTCTTTTCGATGCTGGCCATCCTTACTGGTGTGAGGTGATATCTCATTGTGGTTTTAATTTGCATTTCCCTGATGATTAGTGATGTGGAGCATCTTTTCATGTGTCTGTTGGCCATCTGAATTTCTTTTTTGGAGAATTGTCTCTTCACGTCCTCAGCCCAGTTTTTAATCAGGTTATTTGCTTTTTGGGTGTTGAGGCATGTAAGTTCTTTATATATTTTGGATGTTAACCCATTGTCAGATATGTCATTTACAAATATATTCTCCAATACTGTAGGATGCCTTTTTGTTCTGTTGTTGGTATCCTTTGCTGTACAGAAACATTTTAGTTTGATGTAGTCCCATGAGTTCATTTTTGCGTTTGTTTCCCTTGCTTGAGGAGATGCGTTCAGGAAGAAGTTGCTCATGCTTATATTCAGGAGATTTTTGCCTATCCTGTATTATAAGAGTTTTATGGTTTCATGACTTACATTCAGGTCCTTGATCCATTTTTAATTTACTTTTGTGTATGGGGTTAAACAATAATCCAGTTTCATTCTCTTCCATGTAGCTGTCCAGTTTTGCCAACACCAGCTGTTGAAGAGGCTGTCATTTCCCCATTGTATGTCCATGGCTCCTTCATCGTATATCAATTGACCATATATGGTTGGGTTTATATCAGGGCTCTCTAGTCTGTTCCATTGGTCTATGGGTCTGTTCTTGTGCCGGTACCAAATTGTCTTGATTACTGTGGCTTTGTAGTAGAGTTTAAAGTTGGGGAGCATAATCTCTCTAGCTTTATTCTTCCTTCTCAGGATCGCTTTGGCTATTTGGGGTCTTTTGTGGTTCCATATGAATTTTAGAATGATTTTCTCTAGTTCATTGAAAAATGCTGTTGGTATTTTAATAGGGATTGCCTTGAATCTGTAGATTGCTTTAAGCAGGATGGCCATTTTGACAATATTAATTGTTCCTATCCATGAGCACGGGATATGTTTCCATTTATTTGTATCTTCTTTAATTTCTCTCATGAGTGTCTTGTAGCTTTCAGAGTATAGGTCTTTCACTTCCTTGGTTAGGTTTATTCCTAGGTATTTTATTCTTTTTGATGCACTATGAATGGAATTGTTTTCCTGATTTCTCTCTCTGCTAGTTCATCATTAGTGTATAGGAATGTTACAGATTTCTGCATATTAATTGTGTATCCGGCAACTTTCCTGAATTCAGATATTAGATATAGTAGTTTTGGAGAGGATTCTTTAGGGTTTTTTTATGTACAGTATCATGTCATCTGCAAACAGGGACAGTTTAACTTCTTCCTTACCGATCTGGATGCCTTTTATTTCTTTGTGTTGTCTGATTGCTATGGCTAGGACCTCCAGAACTATGTTGAATAAAAGTGGGGAGAGTGGGCATCCTTGTCTAGTTCCCAATTTTAAAGGAAAAGCTTTCAGCCTCTCACTGTTAAATATAATATTGGCTATGGGTTTGCCATATATGGCCTTTATTATGTTGAGGTACTTGCCCTCAATACCCATTTTGTTGAGAGTTTTTATCATGAATGGATGTTGAATTTTGTCAAGTGCTTTTTCAGCATCTATGGAGATGATCATATGGTTTTTGTCCTTCTTTTTGCTAATGTGGTGGATGATGTTGATGGATTTTCAAATGTTGTACCATGCTTGCATCACTGGAATAAATCCTACCTGATCATGATGGATGATCTTGTTGATGTATTTTTGAATTGGGTTTGCTAATATTTGTTGAGTATTTTTGCATCTATGTTCATTAGGGATATTGGTCTGTAATTTTCTTTTTTGGTGGGGTCTTTGCCTGGTTTTGGTATTAGAGTGATGCTTACCTCATGGAATGAGTTTGGAAGCATTCCCTCTTCTTCTCCTCTTTAGAAAACTTTAAGGAGGATGGGTATTAGGTCTTCACTAAATGTTTGTTAAAATTCCACGGTGAAGTCACCTGGTCCAGGGATTTTGTTCTTAGGTAGATTTTTGATTACCAGTTCAATTTTGTTGCTGGTAATTGGTCTGTTCAGATTTTCTGTTTCTTTCTGGGTCAGCCTTGGAAGGTTGTATTTTTCTAGAAAATTGTCCATTTCTCCTAGGTTGTCCAGCTTGTTAGCATATAATTTTTCATAGTATTCTCTAATAATTCTTTGTATTTCTGTGGTAACTGTAGTGATTTTTCCTTTCTCATTTCTGATTCTGTTTATGTGAGTAGACTCTCTTTTTTTTTTTTGATAAGTCTGGCTAGGCATTTATCTATTTTGTTTATTTTCTCGAAGAACCAGCTCTTGCTTTGATTGATTCCTTCTATTGGTTTACTCTTCTCGATTTTATTTATTTATGCTCCAATCTTTATTATATCCCTCCTTCTACTGACTTTGGGCCTCATTTGTTCTTCCTTTTCTAGTTTTGCTAATTGTGAGTTTAGACTGCTCATATGGGATTGTTCTTCTTTCCTGAGGTAGGCCTGTATTGAATATACTTTCTGCTTACCACAGCCTTCTCTGCATCCCACAGATTCTGTGGTGTTGAATTATTGTTGTCATTTGTCTCCATATATTCCTTGATCTCTATTTTTATTTGGTCATTGATCCATTGGTTCTTTAGGGGTATGTTGTGAAGCCTCCATGTGTTTGTGGGATTTTTCATTTTCTTTGCGTAGTTTACTTCTAGCTTCATACCTTGTGGTCTGAGAAACAGGTTGGTACAATTTCAATCTTTTTGAATTTATTGAGGCTCTTTTTGTGGCCTAGTATATGATCTATTTTTGAAAATGTTCCATGTGCACTTGAGAAGAATGTGTATTCTGTTGCTTTTGGGTGTAGAGTTCTGTAGATGTCTGTTAGGTCCATCTGTTCTAATGTGTGGTTCAGTGCCTCATTTTCCTTATTTTCTGTCTGGTTGATCTGTCCTTCAGAGTGAGTGGAGTGTTGAAGTCTCCTAGAATGAATGCATTGCATTCTATTTCTCCTTTTAATTCTGTTAGTATTTGTTTCACATATGTAGATGCTTCTGTGTTGAGTGCATAGATATTTATAATGGTTATATCTTCTTGTTGGATTGACCCTTTCATCATTATGTAATGTCCTTCTTTGTCTCTTGTGACTTTCTTTGTTTTGAAGTCTATTTTGTCTGATACAAGTACTGCAACTCCTGCTTTTTTCTCACTATTAGTTGCATGAAATATCCTTTTCCATCCCTTTACTTTCCATCTGTGTATGTCTTTGGGTTTAATGTGAGTCTCTTGTAGGCAGTATAGATGGGTCTTGTTTTTTTATCCATTCAATGACTCTGTCTTTTGATTGGTGCATTCAGTCCATTTACATTTAGGGTGATTATCAATAAGTATGTACTTATTGGCAATGCAGGCTTTAGATTCATGGTTACCAAAGGTTCAAAGTTAACTTCCTTACTATCTAAGAGTCTAACTTAACTCACCTAATATGCTATTACAAACACAATATAAAGGTTCTTTTTTTTTTCTTCCTCCTCCATTCTTTATATATTAGGTATCATATTCTGTACTCTTTGTCTATCCCTTGATTGACTTTGGGGATAGTTTATTTAATTTTGCATTTACTTAGTAATTAGCTCTTCTACTTTCTTTACTGTGGTTTTATTACCTCTGGTGACAGCTATTAAAACCTTAGGAACACTTCCATCTATAGCAGTCCCTCCAAAATACACTGTAGAGATGGTTTGTGGGAGGTAAATTCTCTCAGCTTTTGCTTATCTGGAAATTGTTTAATCTCTCCTTCAATTTAAATGATAATCTTGCCAGAAAAAGTATTCTTGGTTCAGGCCCTTCTGCTTCATTGCATTAAATACATCATGCCACTCCCTCTGGCCTGTAAGGTTTCTGCTGAGAAGTCTGATGATAGCCTGATGGGCTTTTCTTTGTATGTGATCTTATTTCTCTCTCTGGCTGCTTTTAATAGTCTGTCCTTATCTTTGATCTTTGCCATTTTAATTACTATATGTCTTGGTATTGTCTTCCTTGGGTCCTTTGTGTTGGGAGATCTGTGCACCCCCATGGCCTGAGAGACTATCTCCTTCCCCAGATTGGGGAAGTTTTCAGCAATCACCTCCTCAAAGACACTTTCTATCCCTTTTTCTCTCTCCTCTTCTGGTACCCCTATAATGCAAATATTGTTCTGTTTGGTTTGGTCACACAGTTCTCTCAATATTCTTTCATTCTTAGAGATCCTTTTTTCTCTCTGTGTCTCAGCTTCTTTGTATTCCTCTTCTCTAGTTTCTATTTTATTTATCGTCTCCTCCACCATATCCGATCTGCCTTTAATACCGTCCATTGTGCTCTTCAATGATTGGATCTCTGACCAGAATTCATTTCTGAGTTCTTGAATATCTTTCTGTACCTCCTTGAGCATGTTAATGATTTTTATTTTGAACACCCTTTCAGGAAGATTCATGAGGTCGATGTCATTTAAATCTTTCTCAGGAGTGGTATTAATAATTTTACTCTGAACCAGGTTCCTTTGGCATTTCATATTTGTATATGGCACCCTCTAGTGCCCAGAAGCTCTACTCCCTGGAGCTGCTCAGCCCCTGAAGCAATGTTGGTGGTCGCGGGGTAGTGGTATTGGTGCCTGGGGGGGAGGAAAGAGCTGTTTCCTGCTTCCCAGATGCTATGCCTATCTCCACTGCCTGAACCAGTGGGCCGATCACACAGGTATAAGCCGATCACACAGGTATAAGCCTCTATGCTTTGCGTTTATAGTTGCTGTAGAGAGATCTTCCCTCTGACTTGGCTAACGCCAAGGTAGGGTTTGCCCATTTGTGAGCCAGGTGGGGCTGGCTGGGAGAAAGGCACAGTAGGCTGTATATCATGGAGGGGGTCCTTGGAGCTGTGTAGCCAGCCAGGGAGCTGAATCACCTGAAGATCGTCTAAGGAGGAAGATTTTTTTTCCTCCTTAAATATGAGAGTCTATATGGCAAAGCTCTCAACCTGCTGGGCAGAGTCCACCCAGACAATTTTGTCTACCTGTCCTCTCTCCTGAGCAGTAAGCTCTGTGCAATCCTTGCTCCTTTAGCATCCCTCTTGCTAATGGCTTCCTTGTTAGGAGTCTCTCAGACTGCCTGCCTTTCTTTTATCCCAGAGCAGCCGGATATGGATCCCTGCTTTCCACAATCAGGTGTAATCTCAGTCTCTCCAGGAATTCTTCCTGTCTTAGCTTTCAAACCCCGTAATCATGAGAGTATCCTGCAAGCACCATGAAATGTAGGTTTGTGCTCCCAGAGCAGATCTCCAGAGTTAGGTATTCAGCAGTCCCAGGCCTCTACTCCCTCCCTGCTCTGTTTCTCTTCCTCCCACCAGTGAGTTGGGGTAGAGGAAGGGCTTGGTTCTGGCCGGGCCGCAGCTTTGGTATGTTACCCTGTTCCGTGAGGTCTGCTCTTTTCTCCAGGTGTATGCAGTCTGGCCCAGTCCTCTTTACTTAATTATATTTTCGTATTATATGTTTTTTTAGGAGTAAGCCTGTGTCTCACCTCTCACGCCATCATCTTTAATCCAATCTGGCAGTTGTTTCTTTTTTTTTTCTTTTGGTATCATTAATGTACAATCACTTGAACAACATTATGGTTACTAGAACCCCTATTATCAAGTCCCCCCCAACATACCCCACTACAGTCACTGTCCATCAGTGTAGTAAGATGCTATAGAATCATTAGTTGTCTTCTCTATAAATACTGCCTTTCCCGTGTGTCCTGCCATTGCATTACGTGTGCTAAGTGTAATGGCCCTTTTCCCCCTTATCCCTCCCTTCCCACTTATCCTTCCCAGTCCCTTTCCCTTTCGTAACTGTTAGTTCATTCTTGGGTTCTGTGAGTCTGCTACTGTTTTGTTCCTTCAGTTTTTCCTTTGTTCTTATACTCCACAGATGAGTGAAATCATTTGATACTTGGCTTTCTCTGCCTGGCTTATTTTACTGAGCTGTATTTTACCCTGTAGCTCCATCCATGTTGTTGCAAATGGTAGGATTTGTTTTCTTCTTATTTTTGAATAATACTCCATTGTGTATATGTACCACCTCTTCTTTATCCATTCATCTACTGATGGACACTTAGGCTGCTTCCATTTCTTGGCTATTGTAAATAGTGCTGCGATAAACATAAGGGTGCATATGTCTTTTTCAAACTGGGCTGCTGCATTCTTAGGGTAAATTCCTAGAAGTGGAATTCCTGGGTCAAATGGTACTTCTATTTTGAATTTTTTGAGGAACCTCCATACTGCTTTCCGCAATGGTTGAACTAACTTACATTCCCATCAGCACTGTAGGAGGGTTCCCCTTTCTCCACATCCTCGCCAACATTTGTTGTTGTTTGTGTTTTGGATGTTGGCCATCCTCACTGGTGTGAGGTGATATCTCATTGTGGTTTTAATGTGCATTTCTTTGATGATAAGCAGTGTGGAGCATCTTTTCATGTGCCTGTTGGCCATCTGAATTTCTTCTTTAGAGAAGTGTCTGTTCAGCTCCTCTGCCCATTTTTTAATTGGCTTATTTGCTTTTTGTTTGTTGAGGTGCATGAGCTCTTTATATATTTTGGATGTCAACCCCTTATCAGATATGTCATTTATGAATATATTCTCCCACACTGTAGGATGTCTTTTTGTTCTACTGATGGTGTCCTTTGCTGTACAGAAGCTTTTTAGTTTGATATAGTCCCACTTGTTCATTTTTGCTTTTGTTTCCCTTGCCCAGGAGATATGTTCATGAAGAATTGCTCATGTTTATGTCCAAGACATTTTTGCCTATATTTTTTTCTAAGAGTTTTATGGTTTCATGACTTACATTCAGGTCTTTCATCCTTTTTGAGTTTATGTATATGGGGTTAGACAGTAATTCAGTTTCATTCTCTTACATGTAGCTGTCCAGTTTTGCCAACCCCAGTTGTTGAAGAGGCTGTCATTTCCCTATCGTATATCCATGGCTCTTTTATCATATATTAATTGACCATATATGCTTGGGTTTATATCAGGGCTCTCTATTCTGTTCTACTGGTCTATTGGTCTGTTCTTGTGCCAGTACCAAATTGTCTTGATTACTGTGGCTTTGTAGTAGAGCTTGAAGTCAGGGAGCATAATTCCCCCTGTTTTATTCTTCCTTCTCAGGATTGCTTTGACTATTTGGGGTCTTTTGTGGTTCCATATGAATTTTAGAACTATTTGCTTTAGTTCATTGAAGAATGCTGTTGGTATTTTGATAGGGATTGCATTGAATCTGTAGATTGCTTTAGGCAGGATGGCCATTTTGACAATATTCTTCCTAGCCAAAACCATTGGATGAATTTCCATTTATTAGTGTCCTGTTTAATTTCTCTTAAGAGTGTCTTGTAGTTTTCAGGGTATAGGTCTTACAGGTCTTTCACTTCCTTGGTTAGGTTTATTCCTAGGATTTTAAATTCTTTTTGATGCAACTGTGAATGGAATTGTCTTCCTAATTTCTCTTTCTGCTAGTTCACTGTTAGGAATGCAACAGACTTCTGTGTATTAATTTTGTATCCCACAACTTTGCTGAATTCAGATATTAGATTTGGTAGTTTTGGAGTGGATACTTTAGAGTTTTTTATGTATACTATGAAGTCATCTGCAAACACAGACAATTTGACTTCTTCCTTACCAATCTGGATGCCTTTTATTGCTTTGTGTTGTCTGATTGCCGTGGCTAGGACCTCCAGTAGTATGTTGAGTAAAAGTGGGGAGAGTGCGCATCCTTGTCTTGTTCCCGATCTTTGGCAGTTGTTTCTTAAGAAAAAATTCAAACCAAGCACGTATCTAGGATACTGGGTCACAAGATGTACTTTCTACAGGCAGCAGGATTTGATGCCGTTACCAACTGTCCTCCACTGGGAAAAGTATAAAAAATGTAGCTGAGATTGCCAGCCACTGTGCCCCACAGTCCTCTATCATAGCTCAGCTGTGGCTGGGAGGCTCAAAGAAATCACCTGGTCTTACCGCCCCTGCCTACTGTGTTTATTATAGTCTCAGGATGTAACAAGAGCATTTGGTGGGGAAGAGGTGGGTGTTCAGGTAATAAAAACTACACAATAGGATATACAGCGGCACCCATCAGTGCTTTGTGTAGACCCACTGGTTTCCAAGTACTTTAATAGAGAAAAATGATTGGAAATGCACTGCAAAGCATCGTATATAAAATTACACTGGGCATTCTTTTGTCAGTATATTGTTTCTCACAATAAAACTCATAATTCGGCAGCCAGGCTGCAAATTGTTGAAAATTTGGTTCTTTAAGGAAGGTGAGGCAGCCTAAAGAAGAGCTAAGTTAGGGTCATTTAGTAGAGAGAAAAGGCAGCTACTGAACAAACTGACACTTCTTCAAGTATATAGAGTTATTATAAGAAGCAATGACTCTAGTAGGTTCCTTCCCTTCCACAGGAGAAGGGACAAAAGGCATGGATTGCAGCACAAGCAGCTGGGTGGAAGGTCAGGGAGCCTGAGCTGAGACCTCAGACCCACTAAGCTATGGTCATGTTCCCACAATGAGATCAAGTTTCCAAAGCCTCTTAACATCAAAATCTGAAATACTGGTATGTAGCTAAGTGGCCAACTGGCCCCAGGGTCCAAAATCAAGGTTGTTAACACCTTCCCTCAGCTCTCTTTTCCAGCTAAGAGGCACAAGGGGGCTCAGTGTAAACGATAAACCCCTCATGCATTGTAGTGGGGCTTGGACAGCAGCGCCAGTGCCTTAGAAGTTGGATGCACCAGAATTCGAGATGATTCTGGAGGCTCAAGGTCAAAGGCCTAGTCCCTAACATGAATAGAAAGCAAGTGGAGAGGGACTCATCACTTCAGGTTGAGCAAATAAGGAGGTGTATGGAGTGCTGTCAGTAGACAAGTTATTCTTTAGTGGGAGGAATCCAAGCCTCATTCACTTCTTCCTGCACCCAATAAACCCACTGGGCGGCTATAGTGTCCAGCTCCATGCAAGTTCCAGAGGACCAAAAGGCAGTGTTCCTGCCCAGAATGGCATCTCATAACAGTCCCCCGCAGTCCCTCCAGGCATTAAATGACAGGAAGATGATGAGTGTTACAAGGTGCTTGACCTTCTTGCATTCACAACTCAAGGCAGGGACGCTGTCTTACTTACTTCAGACACCCGTGGTCTGTCTGTTCTGAGGGATTGGGTGCTATTCCTGTCACCCTAGTTTTCTGGGAAGGTGTTCAGCTGCTCCTCATCTCCTCACGCCATGCCACAACTTCTTTGATGGGTATGCTGGAGACGGCAGTTGCTCCAGACGTCACCAGTTATTGCTGACCTGTGGCCACCTCCGATGGGCTGACGTGGCGAGTGTCCCAGCAGCTCTGCGGTGTGACTGGCAGTGGGAGATGAAGGTCAAGTAAGTTCTTTCTTCTGATCAAAGCCGTGAGGCAAGAGGTGGGATACAGTTGTTCAAACTGTAAGTCAGTTGGTTGAGGTTTTCACCTTTAGCTTTTGCAAGAGCAGAAAAGAGCTTTTTAAAATAGCAGAGGGTCTGTGCCTTCCTCAGTCTGACCGTCTTCAGTATAAGGGCTTGGGACATGAAAGGGGACAGTTTCTAAGGTATCAGTGCCAAATATTACTGAGGCAAGAAAGAGGGGAGGCAGAACAGGTGGCTTTTATGGGTCACCAGGGCCATGAGCTGACCCTCCTCCCCACACCCCAAGGTCTATTGATAGAGGTTCAAGAAAATGTCTAGCTGTCTGTTCATCCTACAGATACATTCTCGGAATTGCTTGTGGCAACTGATCAATTTTCCAACTGTTACGAGTTTGGGAATTAGCAAAAATGAACTGAGGAGGAGAGTTACCACAGCCAGGAAAACAGTCTGGGTGCTGAGCAAGTGCTTACCACCTGGCAGACAGTAATGCTCTTAGGCACACACTATTATTATGCACCTTTTGCAGATGATGAAATTCAGGCTCAGAGAGGCTAGGTAGCCTATCGTCACACAGTCGCTAACTGGATCTCAGACCTAACTCCACCGTTAAAACGCCGTGCTGCACAGCTCATCACTAGAACACATTTGCCAAGTTTGTGGGCTTCTAAATTAGACATTCAGGCAGCTGTCAGCGAGGTACACATCGAAAAGTAAATAGCTACCAGTCGCTCAAGGTTTCAAAAGACTCGAAAAGCTCAACAAGCTTTTTCCTTTTTCCTGTTGTCACATATTCCAATCTCACAGAAACCTGGCAAATCAGATGATGAAAATCCTATCCAATTTCTGCCCTAAATATTTGACAACAGTATCAGAGACAACAAGGACAAGTTTGGTTTTTTTTTAAGAAAAATACTAGCTCAACAAAGGAATCTGGATATTGTTGAAACATGTTACTGAACGTTGTCTTAATATGAGCCTGTTAATACAGTGATCGAAGGCGTCATCTTTGCCCACCCATTCCTTCCATTAAAGTGAGTGCAGTGCACACTTCCAGTTGGCACACGGAAGCCCGGCTCGGCAGCTCGCTGTGACCTCAACACAACATGGAGCTCTGCTAACCCTCAGTTTCCCCGTGTCTGGTAGTAGCCGTAGGTACTCTCTAGAGCTGTGAGGATGAAATGAGCTACCGAAATGGGGAGGGGTCTGACACATTGGTGCCATTTCCCTTTTTCCATAATTCGAGTGGTTTCTCACTTCTTCCTAATCCAGAATCTAAATTGCCCAAGATACGATTTCTCATTCCGTTGAAAGAACTTACTAAAATAGAATGTGTCTCTGCTATGTGCTCCTAAAAAGCTGGTGAGGGATGAGGGAATGAAGCTTGAAGGGTTTATGTGGTTTCCTCAACCTGCTGGATGAGTCATGGCTTGTCATGTGGGTCAGCCAAACAGTTCTTGAATGTTTCTTTTAAAACCCCGTTTTCCTCCACAGAAAGCCCTTATCAGGCATTCTTCAGCACTCCCACTCTAATTCCACTTAGTCCAGGGCTCAGCTGCTTTCTGCCCATTGTCAGCACTCCTTTCGATGGAGCTTGCCTGTGAGAAGGCCCTCTCCCAGATGGACTGAGGCAAGAGGGAGGAGGGGGCTCTCTGCCCTGAGATAACACAGCAATATATGTCCCAGCCTCACTGGGTGGCTGCCCCTCAGGAAGATACCAGGTGTCACATGGATCCTGCAACATTGTTACAAAGGCCAAGGAGGGTTTGCAGCCTCGAGGGGGCAGTAGGGACCAAGAGAGAAAGCTTTAATTGACATCATATCTTTCCAGACCAGCTGCTCCTCCCAAATTCTCACTTATAAGCCCAGAAATTTAAAAGACATGACACTCATTGCTTTGTAGATAAAAATGTCTCCTTTGGCTCCAAGAATAACTTCCTCCTTTTCAGAGCATGGCCTGGATAAAGCAGCCAACACTGAGCTTGCTCTCAATTACTTGACTTAAAATCATGATGCAATGGGGGCATGACCTATGTCTGCTCTTTAAAAGGCCAGTGTCAGTAGAAGAGGACACACAGAAAGGGCAGTTATTAATCACAGTGTTGCCTGTATGCTGTGTTCACTGTCAGATTTTTTCTCATGGGCATAGCTGACTTCCTGAATGAGTGTATTGCAAGCTATGGGGCCTTTTCCCGTATGAGCTGCAGCTCTCTGGGCTATTAACTGCTTTCCGCAGTTCTTAGTAAGCCAAGGAGCATCTTTTGATCTCTTTACAAGGAGGATGCCGTAGCCCTGAGAAGGAAAGCCCTTAGCACGTGCCCAGACTTCAAGCCCCCAGTCCCTGGGAACTGAACCTCAGCTCTGTAACCAGCCACCAGCTCTCCTGGCCTTTAAATATGGTTTCTAGATAATCGCTCCTGAATGGTGATACAGGGACCTTAAACAGCTGCTGGGAATGATTAAATGCCTGCACTTGGCGGAGGTCATAAATCAAGCTCAGAAGCCCTTCATTGTGAGTGTGCTGTGAAGCAGTAGAAGGTATTGCTGCTATCCTGCAAAGTGGAAGAGCAGGCAGGAAAATAAAGAGAGGGTAAATTTTGTTATGAAGGCTTTAAAGTGATGTGTTGTTTTTTCTTTGCGCATTCTCTGGTTCTCATCATTTTTTCTCTTCTCTTTGCCTCAATTTCTTCCCTATCTCCAAATACTGCCCACAAAGTGTCTCTGGATGTGATTTCAAATTTGGCACGCCTACAGATCACATCAGTGTCTTTCCAGATTAGACAGTGTTAATATTAGTAATGCTTCCAGGCACTGAGCATCCCCCTTGTGCCATGTTGCCTGACTTAATCCTCACAACAGTTTATGAAGGAGACGTTATTAGCCTTATTTTAAGCAGTGGGTGTTTATTCTGGACAAAATCACAAAGCTGGCCAGTGGCTTGAACCTGAGTATCTCTCTCCTCTTCATGATGCTCTTTTATGTTTGGGGTCTACTGTTGAGGATTGTGCCGCTGAATTTCTGATTGCTCAAAATTTGTTGCAAAATCCCAGCTCAGGAATCTTTCATGGCTCCCTTGTAAAGCTGGTTTAGTCTCTTGGCCATACATTTTGCCATATAAGACCTTAAGACCTTGGTATTACTTTCTATATCCAAAGGACGTCCTCCCCTCTAGTCAAACGAGTCTCCCTCTTCTCCCCCTTCTCCCTCCTGTTCGTCCCAGCTCTGCCCAGCCTTTGCTCATGTAGTTCCTCCTACACAGTCTCCATTCCTGCAATGAGGTGAGCATGGGCCCTACAGGAGCACAGATAAGCTGGCTTCTAACCCAGCTGGGAAGCTGAGGCCCCAGAGAAATTCTCCTGGAGGTATTATCCGACTCCCAGGAGAAGTAAGGTTGAGGAGGTGGGGGAAGGGATGGAGGGAGGCTGAGACACAGAGCACATTCTGCAGTGACCCCGTGGGGGTAAGAGCTCACCCCATTGGGAGAGCCTCCGTTGGTTCCACTGAGCAGAGAATATAAGGACTCACGCGGAGAAGATGCGGCTGAGGACATAGGCTGAGGCCAAGAACTGAAAGACCTTGCTTGCCATAAGGAATCTGGGCTTTATGCTTGAGAACAAATCAAGCCCTACTCATCTTTGAAAGCTCTTAGCTCACACTAAGAAGCTTTGTGGCCGGGGCCATGCTGGTCTCTCCTTTGTTCTTCCTGAAGGACTGTCACACTAATCTTTACTGCACCCTTTTCCATACTTCACGGAAGTTCCTGGAGGCAGGACGCTGCCCTTTCCTCCTTGGTGTCCATGGGTACAAAGTAAGGCTCAGTGGTGTCCTTCCAACTGACTGATTTGTGGGGAGAAGTTTAGAACAAGGGAAAGCCCAAATGAGAGAGGCTCTTTTTAGACTCTTCCCAATGGAGTTGTGTGTACTTGAAGTCGAGAATGAAGGAGAGGGGAGAGACCGGGATGGCCTGTCTACCCCTTGCCCAGTGGTACTCAGCATGATTTAAAGGAGACAGAATGTTGCAGAAACAGTGGAGCAGCCAGGGCATGGAGTGGGAGTCAGTATTGTGGGTTTTGTGGTGGCTACATCCACTGGGTGACTTGAGCTCCAGTGCCAGTTTCCTCATCTACTAGGAAGTAGATGACAACCATTGTCTTCTCTCAGCTCTTAAATTCTATATACTATTGCGTATCATTGTGCATAAGACCAAGTTAAGAAAAGGTTTCATGTTATAGAAACTTCCATTGCCTTTACTGTAGGTCTCAGGGAATGGAAACCCGATTCCCTGCCTCGGTTGTTAGTGAAAGGCTTCATATTTCTACTCAGTATCCCCCTCACCCTGGCAGGTTTGTGTGGATTTCATTGATCACACATTGCCCATGAGTTTCTGATGAGTTGAGCCATCATATGACTTCACAGCATGCACACTGATTAGTATATATCCCTCTATCACAGGTAGAGTATTTCAGTTTGATATTTGATCTGTGAAATCTCCCACAATAGCACTATAATGCCTCATTTACTTTATATCTTTGCAAAGGAAGAGGATATTCCGGAGACATCTTCAAATAGTTGAGGGCTGCCTTTTAAGGGTTAATTTTTAAATTTTATTTTATTCAGTTGAAGTTCAAAAAGAAAAACAATAAAATCTTGGAGTGCATTTTGTACTCCCTATTCTGTTAAATTTAATCTAATACTTTATTCATGACAAATGGTGACCACAATGAATACAAAGTGTTGTGTACCCTGGGGCCGTGGAATCGTTGCCATGATGAGGAGTCTGGGGCATATGGGCTTTGTCTTCATGCTGCATAGCCCACCCTGCCATGCTACATGCACTTTCTAGTATTTTTAGTAATTCTTTCTCTGCTTTGCTTTTAATTGGTTACTGTTAGTGGGCCTGCTCCAAAAATCTCTCAATTTTCTGTGGATTGGGAAGCCAGAAAACGGTGCTTATTGAATTACATGCTTTGGTGAGGACCTGGGGGAACCTCAAGAAATAAAGTGAATGAGCTGCAGCAGTGCATGACTTTCATAGCATCTCGCCTGTGTGCTCAGAATGACAGTTCTGCCCGATGCCCCAGCAGGCGGGCCGTGAAGCCCTTTCCACTGCAGTGTCTGTTTGGAACCAGGCACAGTTAAAAATCTGGGCAATTTTCCTTCTAGTTTCTTCAACCTTGGATTTGATGTACTACACATGCCTCTGACTTGTATATCTTTCTTCTTTATAATACTCCCCTCAGCCTAACGGAAAAAGACCTATAGCTTCATCTATACTTGGACTAAAAACCATTTTTATCAAAGTGTGGTAATCCTTTGTAGTTTCAATTTTAGACTTTTCAAGCTATTAAATATAAGCTTTGTCTCCCATCAAAAATATATTGGGCAAAATAAAGTAGCTTATCTTTTACTCTGTCTCTTGTCTATCCTCAGCACCCCCTGTAAGGCCGTGGAGGTCCAAAGAGCATTGTCCCTGGGTCATTCCCTTTGGTCCCTGGCCTGCGCTGCCACCCTCTTCTCGTGTGGTGTCTGACTCCAGCCCCACCACCACTGTTTGTAAATTTTAGATTTAGTTTGTACTGCTCTGGTCCCTCTACTGCCCAGACATCCAGGGATAGGGACAGGCGCAGGGATATCGGTGAGGATCACCAGGTCAAAGATGCTTTTGCTGGGGAGAGAAATAAGGGAGATGCTTTCTTCCTTCTCTGCAGTGGGTAGCTGGTAGTTGTTCTTTACAGCCTGGATACTTGAGTTGCTGGATAAGCAAGGTGTCTTACTTAAGAAGGAAGCTGCTTCCTTCTCAACCTGGGGGCAGAGACTTGTCTACAGCTGGCTACTGGGAATATGTGAATCTCCGGAAATTATTGGCACAGGTGCATTTGGTGGAGAAGGTGCTCGGCTTCCACCAGATTTTCAAGAGGTTCACGGCCCAAAGAAGTTCATGGGCCACATGCTGGTGTACCCACGAGTACAGTTTACGGCGTACTAGGGAGGTAAACATCCTTTGCAATAGTATTATAGAATGGTTGTCAAGTGGGCTGAATGCTGTAGCCTAGACAGGAGGGTTATGTGATTAGAAGAATAAGCATTCTCACTGGAGAAAATCACAGAAATAAAGTAGTACGCCATTAAAAACCATCCATAATCCTACCAGTTAGCTATAACCATTATTTACATTGAGAATTGAGGTATATTTTTTCACACACACACATATGCACACACACATACTACTGGGCTGTGTATAGCTTTATGACCCTTGAGAGGATATATCACAGCTATAAAGAGCTCAAGTGGCATGGCCAGATTGCCTGATAAAGTCACTTACCAGCTGCCTGAACCTGAACAAGTTACTGAAACCCCCTATGTCTCAATTTTCTCACCTATAAAATGAGGACAGTAGTACCAAGCTCAAAGAGTTGTAATGAGAATTAAAGGAGTTCCAAGTAAAGGCTCAGACAGTTGGACTGACCCATACTTAGCACCCAATAAATTTCAACTATTATTTATTATTCTGCTTTTTTTTTGCACTTAAAATTATATCGTGTTTACTTTGTTAGTTTACCCAATATGCATTGGGCACAAAATTACAGTTGGATAGTTTAAAACTCACGTGATGCTGGACATTAGGCTCTTTTGAATTTTTGACCAGTATTAATAATGGTACAATGAATCTCTCTCTCTCCTTGCCTCACGATGCAATGCAGTATTATGCATACTCTGAGCACACTTTCTGTTGGTCTGATCATGTTTTATTTTATCCTGCTTTTTACCACTCCCACCCTTCAGGTTTGGATGTTATTTATCTCTATTATTGTCCAAATTTTAGTATGTTATTTAATATGTTAATATACATGTTATTGTCCAAATTTTAATATAGATGCTTGACCAGTAAATTTTACTCAAAAAGTGCAGAGTCCATCAATCTCTTTATTCTCACCCAGAATAAGGAAGAAAGGATGCTTTAACCTCTTTCTGAACTTGCCCAGCTTTAAAACCGCAGCCATCTTTAGTCCCATCATGTGTTCACCTCACAGTCACTGTTACTTGCAAAGGATGCTGTTTAAATCCACCAGAGTGTTTCACGGATTTCTTTTGCAGCTGATGTCTCTTGGTGAATTCATTTCCTTCTTGCTGAAGTGAGGGGCTGTGGCTAGTAAACTTTTAATGGCCTTTGTTTGAAAAGATTATTTCTTTACTCAAATAATAATTGGGTATATAGCTCTAGATCGAAACTTATTTTCCCTCAACACTTTAAAGGTATTAATTCACTGCATTCTGGTTGCTTTAAAAAAGTCTGTAGACTGTGTAATTAGCATTCTTTCATAGGTAATCTGGTTTTTCTCTCTTTAAAATTTCTCTTGATCTGTGATATTCTAAAGTTGTGTCTAGTTGTTTTTTATTTTTATCCTTTTTAGTGCTGCTTGCGATTTGATATGTTTTCTGTTTCACTCACTTTATTCATTCTTTCATTAAATATTTATGAGCACCTACTCCATGCCAGATGTTTTCCAAATGCCAGGGACACAAAGCTGAACAAAAAGTGCCTACTTTCAAGGAACACAAGTACTCTATACTCTGAATCTTATACTTTAATCTTACACTCAGGTTTTCATTCTTAGTACTCATGAATTTTTTCCCTTTTTTGATTTGCTAAATGTATACATCATGTAAAGATTCCCACAAATGAGTTAATTAACATATCCATCACATCACATATTTTCTTTCTTTTTTTGTTTTTTTTTTGATGAAAACACTTAAATTCTACTCTTGACAAATTTCAGTCATACAATACAGGATTATTAACTGCAGTCACCATATTATATGTTAGATCTTCAGACCTTCTTTATCTTATAACTGAAAGTTTGTACTCTTTAACCAACATCTCCCCATTTCCCACACTCCCAAGGCCCTGGAAACCACCCTTCTACTCTCTGTTTCTGAGTTCAACTTTTTTTTTTAAGATTCAACATATAAATGATACTATACAATATTTGTTTTTCTCTTCCTGCCTTAATTCACTTAACGTAATGCTCTGAAGATTAATCCATGTTGCCACAAATATCAGGATTTCCTTCTTTTTTAAGGCTGAATAATATTCCATTGCATACTTATATCACATTTTCTTTATCCATTTATCTGTTGATCGACATGTAGGTTGTTTCCAAACCTTGGCTATTGTGAATAATGCTGCAATGAACATGAGAGTACAGAAGGTATCTTTTTGAAATAATTATTTCATTCCTTTCAATATATACTTAGAAGTGAGATTGCTGGTATATAACACAGTAACATATGGTAGTTTTACTTTTAATTTATTGAGGAACCTCCATACTGTTTTCCACAGTGGCTGCACCAATTTACATTTCCACCAATGGTACACAGGAGTTCCCTTTTCTCCACATCCTCACCAGCATTTGTTATCTTGTGTTTTTGATAGTATACATTCTAACATGCATAACATGTGATGCAGTAACTCATTGTGGTTTTGGTTTGTATCTCCCTGATGATTAGTGATGTTGAGCATTTTTTTGTGTACCTGTTATTTGTAGATCTTTGGAAAAATGTTTATTCAGGTCCTTTGCCCATTTTTAATTGGATTGTTTGTATTTTATTTCCTATTGAATTGCATGAGTTCCTTGAATATTTTGGATATTAACTCCTTACTAGAGATGTGGTTTGTAAATATTTTCTCCTATTCATAGGTTGCCTTTCCATTCTGTTGATGGTTTCCTTTGCTATGCAGAAGTTTTTTTAGTGTTAATCAGTATTGATGGCAAGGAGCTTACCCCCCTATGTTTTCTTCTAGAGTTTTATGGTTTCAAGTATTATGTTCAACTCTTTAATCCATTCTGAGATGATTTTTCATGTATGGTGTAAGGTATAGGTCAGTTTCATTCCTTTGCATGTGGATATCCAGTTTTCCCAGCATTTATTAAAGAGACTGTCCTTTCCCCATTGTGTATTTTTGGTGCCTTGTTTAAAATTAATTGACCATATAGGCATTGATTTATTTCTGAGCCCTCTATTGTATTCTATTGATCTATGTGTCTGTTTTTTCTGCTAGTACCATGTTGTTTTGATCATCATAGCTTTTTTATATAGTTTGAAACCAGGAAATGAGGTGCTTCCAGCTTTGCTCTTCCTTCTAAAGATTTCTTTGGCTATTCAGCATCTTTTGTAGTTCCATACAATTTTAGGATTGTTTGTTCTATTTCTGTGGAAAATGCCATTAGAATTTTAATACAGGTTGCATTGAATCTGTGTATTGTGTTGGTCAATACAGACATTTTAACAATATTATTTATCCTAATCCATAAACATAGAATATTTTTCCATTTATCTGTGTCTTCTTCAATTTCTTTTCTCAATGATTTATAGTTTTCAGTGTACAAATATTTCACCTCCTTAGATAATTTATTGCTGAGTATTTTATTCTTTTTGATGCTATTTTATGGGATTATTTTCTTAATTGCTCTTTCTGATAGTGTAGAAATACAACTGATTTTATATTTGGATTTTTTATCCTGCAAATTTATTGAATTTGCATATTATTTCTAAAAATTTTTTGGTGGAGTTCTTAATATATGTGATGATTAATAAAACCATGTCACCTCCAGAGATCTGACTCTGCCCTTTCACCCCTACCCAACAGACTGAGATGAAAACCCCATTCTATGTTAAGCCCAAGATAAGCAATTTTCTTTATTCCTGTTAGAACTAGGATTCCCCATTTTCCAGCTTCTCATTTTGTATGGGAGACAGTCCTAGTTTCAGTACCAAGACCTTGACTTCCATCTCATTACCATGGAACTGTTAAAATTCCAACCCCTAAGAAATGGGCCTGGTTTAGTTGTTCCATAAGCTTTCAATCCCTCATCCCTTTTATGATTCTTGTTTCATTTATGATCCCTGGAGATCTTCCTTTACTTTTGGCATCAGCTATGATTTAACATACTAATATTATATTTATCCCACATTTCTGTTTGGTTCAGAGAAGGTTGTGGCTTCTTAAAATCAGCCATTCTCCCATCTTAAGCAGAATTTCTAATAGAAGCATATATAATATAAACCTTTTTAAAGTTTATTAACCTATTTAAGTTTTCCATTTTCTTGAGTCTCAAGCATATAATCATATAGTCTAAAATATTAATAAATTTGTTCTTATTAAAAACTTCTGTATCTTTATTTTTGCCTCTGTATTCTGCATAAATCGATAACTGTCAAATTCTGCCAGTGCAATTGTATTTTTATGTCTCTCTATAGGTTTGCTTCCTATAAGTACTATATTGCTCATTATATCTTTAGCATTGATAATTATTTTTGTATGTATAAAATAATGCTCTTTTTCCTTTTTAATTATTTTGACTAATCAGATATTAAAATATTTCCTCTGCAGCTCTTCCTTTGGAGTTATCTTTTCTGCTTCTGGTCACTTCAATTATTTTAAGCTTTTCTGTGTTATTTTGATTTAGCTGTGTTTCTCATAAGTTTCTCAATTGTTATGGATCGTATTGTTACTATTAAATGTTTTTTATTTTTGCCATTTATGAGCTTTATTTGGCTTGTGCATTTTTTGCTGTATACATTTATTTTTATTTGCTCTTTTTCTGGCAATAATTTAAACGATAAGCTTCATGCTCTCATAGATTTCTCAAAGTCAATCTGTATTAAATTAACTCTTACAGTAAATAATAAATTAGTAATTAAAAAATCCATCTCTTATAGAAGATAAGAAAAGTAGTACTGTTTCACTTTACACTCCTCCATTCTAATTCTAGTTTTTCTTCACAACCGTGTCATTAAGGATGCCAACATTGGGTTTCTATTATCTTAGATATAAAAGTGATCATTTAATTCATTTAAAAAATAACTTTTAGTAATCAGTCTTATCACCATTTAAAACAAACATTCAATTTTTGCATCTTATTCCTTTTTCTGCCCAATGCCTGTCCTTTCACTGAGATTTCTCCATTCTAGACTTGTTTTATACGTGCTTCATTGTCCTGACAAAGATTTTCCAATCACTTTTTCGGGAGGACTTCCTTAGTAGTAGAATTCTGCCTGCTTGAGGAGCTGAGAACATGCTTTTGTTTTCACACGTGAAGAATGACCTGATACTGGGTGTGGGCTCAGAAGCTGTGTTCTCCACAGGTCCGTAGAGGTTTGCTTCTTTGTCTTCTAGCACCTTGACTTGCCAAGTAGTCTGAGAACAACCTAATCTTGTTGCAGATTTTTTTTCTCAGAGACTTGATTTTTTTAATTTGGGATTTCTATAAGATTCTCTCCTATTCTCCTCTTCCTCCTCCTCCTTTCAGATATGAAACATTCCTCCTTGTCATGGTTAGGAGTCGTTGTTATCTTGACATTTTCTTTTCTTGGAACATGATGGATACTCTAAATTTTCTAACTAGAGTATTTTGTTGTGTTAGGAAATAGTTCCCATATTGCTATCTTGATTACACATTTGTTTCTTATTAGCAATAGTTTTGTGCAAACAAGAGATTGCTCTCTTGTTTCTATTAATGAAATTCCTCCTACCAGAGTAACACCTCTTCACATCAGCTTCTTAAAGTTCCACGGTTGCAATATTCTCTGGGATTTCTTTTAACCAATAAATGAGAAAATTTCAAATGTCTTCTCTTATTTCTTGAAAAATATCTACTTTAGAGTTGTAAATATCTCTGATACTTTCTCTCCTCCTTCAAATCTTTGCTCGGATGTCATATCCTCGCTGAGGCCTGCCTGACCATCCAGTTCAGCAGTTTACTCCCTCCCCAACCCTTGTGCTCCAGATTCTCTGGTTTCTGTTCTGTTTTCCCTTTCCCCTACACTTATCATTTTCTAAAGTATTTTCCAGTTTATGCAGTTAGAAACTACTTTTTTCTGGTTGTTTTTCTTTTACTCCCACTCCAGCCTTATGAGAATATAAACTCCAAGAATGAGAAACAGGATCTTCATATTTTGTTCTCTGATACATCCTAAATGCCCAAACAGTGCCTGGTACATCTGAGGTGCTCATGAAATGCATTGGGTGTCTGATAAAATCCTTCAGTGTGCCTAAATACCTGGCGATCTATTTATTTTCTGGTTGTTCATATTTACAGAAGCAGATCTGTTCTCCTCTAAAACCCATTGAAAGCCGTGTAGAATTGAAATGCAGTAGACCCTTCAGATACTGGTGTGGATCCTTGGTAAGCTCTTCCAAGGACTATAGAAACCAGAATGGAAAAAGCACATTTACTGTACATTGGCAACATCGTCCCAAGGGTTCCCAGCCTGAAGTGAGGGGTGAGAGATGGAGTGGTAAACACAGAGTGGCATCTCTCTCCGGCCAGAACTTCCTCCCTGTGTTTGATGGAGCTCCCTAGGAACAAGTTTGCTAAAGAAATAAGCCTTAGGGACTCCCAGTGCCACTGGTAGTATCAAAATTCTTTTGGCCCACCTGAAGAAAGTTTTGCCCACCTTGTCTTATCAAATGATAAAGAACAGGTAAGCTAGTTATTAACTGAAATACAAAGTAGAGTAGCTCCTATTTTCTTGTGGAAACAGAGGAAAGGGTTATTGATAAGTCAGAATGATTCTTCCCATCTTCCTGGACCCACTCTTCCTCCTTTTGGAAGCAGTAGTCTTCGTATCTGAATTAACCAGTGAAGGAAATTAGGGAGCCTTCTCTCCAAGAAAACCCATAATTTCTGGTTATACTTCTAACTAAAACACTCTTCAAGATTCTGTTTAAAAATTGTTTTCTTATAGATCTTTACCAATCTTTCCAAACAAAACTGAGTTTCCCTTACTTTGAATTCCCAAAATTTTAGCGTCATATCTCTTATGATACTTATCACAATCATTCTTCAATTCATCCTTAAGTAAGTGTGAATATTTTCTCTTTCCTAATACTTGATAAGGGCCTAAAGAACAGGGACTGCCTCAGTTATCTATTGCTGCATAAAACTTAGTGACTTCAAAAGCAATTATTATTTCTTACAACTCTGTGAGTCAACGGGATGGTTCTTTCCTGGTTGTGTCTGGGCCTGCCCACTTGTGTAGCGGCATGAGGAGGGTGTCATTTGGACACTGAGCTCAGCTGGAATAGGTAGCATGGCTGGGGTACTCTTCCATCCCAGGTATCTCTGGGGCATGGTATTCTCAGGGCAGTTCTCTAAGAGAGCAAAGGCCGAAGCTGATTGCCTATTGAGTCCATGGCTTCTACCAGGTCACTTCTGCCACATCCTATCAGAGCAAGACACACGGCTAGTCCAGATCTAGGAGGTGAGGTAGTCAACTCCACCTCTTTAAGGGAGAAGTGGTTAGGGAACATTGCACAGGGATATGTAGGTTGGAAGGAACTGTTGAGGTTTTGATTATTTGCAAAGATCCATCATCTGGCCAAAATACCTCATATCCCTCCCAAATGCAAAATATACTCACACTCTCCCCAGAAAGTCCCACCTCAGTTTTCAGCATCAGACTCCAAGGCCCTAATCCCGTGGTTTGTATCCAATCTCAGTGTGGACCAGGCTCCACTGGTGCAGTGCCTTGGGAACAGCAGCACCTGATCTAGTGAGCTGAGAATTAAAATGTCATGTTACCTGCCCATACACACCCAACCGACCACGGCATGGTCAACTGCAATAAGCACTCATGTCCAAAATGGGGAAGAACAGGATGCGCAGAGCAGTCACTTGTCCACAGCAGTTTTGAAACCTAGCTGGATCATATTGCCAGTTGCCCCTACGTCAGGGACAGAGAATATTCTTTAGTTAGAACTTGTTTCTGCCCCTTTTGACGTGATGCCCTCTGGACGTTAGCTCTTCCCTTAGCAACGTCTCTCTTTTTCCTTAAGAAATGACCTATGTTTGTGGCTGAGTAGTTGTGTCAGTCTGCTTCTTGACTACAGAACATTGGGGTTCCAGATGCTTCTTTTCATGTTAAATTGTTTCAGCCTCGTTGAGGCCAAGTTGTCAGTGTTTTTATAATACAGCTCTCTTAAAAATGTTCTTTCCTATGAATCTTATCAGTGTTCATGCCATGCTTCAAGATGCATCTTTTTTTGAGACAGACTAACTCTGTACTTTAGGTTGGCAAGTGCCATGCGACACCACCTTGAGTTTCTTAGATGCCTTTTTGTCTAGCTGAAAGTGTTTATTAAATCTTTCTGGGATTTAACAAGGCCTAACAGCCACAACCTTCATTTGGCTTTTATTTTCAGGACATTTCTTACATTAAGAATTGTTTGCTAGTGGGAGAGACTAAGAATATGAAAAAGTTTTATTTTCCAACTCAATACATTCTGGGCCTTTACCTCTCCTCTAACTTATGCTTGCAAACAGAAGAGTTGCTTCTTCAGTTCATTTCTCCCTTTACATAATTTATCATATAGAGCAAATGAGTGTCCATTGACATTTTCAACTTTCTGTATGTCCACAGATTCCTCAAGTACATTTTCTATGCTCTACATTATCTTGGAAAACGGTCTTGCAAATGTTCCAATACTCTATAACATGGATTGCCATTCTCCAGCCTTTAATAGCAATTTTCTTACTGTTCCTCCACCCATTACTAATAGCCTCTACACTGCCTTTCAGCCTTCACCCACAACCCAGAGCTAAAATCAGCGGTTTAGTGTGATATTGTGATTAATAATAACAACATATATTTGATCCTCCTCTCTGTTTGTGGCACAGAGGTCCTAAAACCCTTGGAATTTCCTAATTGATGAGAACATAAAAGAGTCTTTTGTTATGTTGATAAGGTGACTCTTGGATTACACCAGGATGGGACTGGTTGTCCCATGAACCAGCCATGTGATCAGAGGGCTGGAACTTTGGAACTTTCCGTTCCCTTCCTTTGACTTCGTGGAGAGGAGAGGGTTTGTAGTGAATCAATAGCCAACGACCAAATGATTTAATAATTCATGCCTGTGTAATGAAGCCTCCATAAAAAAAAAAAAGATGGGATTCAGAGAGCTTCTGGGTTGGTGGACAATTGGAGATTTGGGGAAAATGTCATACTCCGAGAGAGCATGGAAGTCCAGTTCGCTTTCTCACATACCCATGCGTCTCTTCCATCTGGATGTTCTTGAGTTATATTCTTTTGTAATACATTGGTAATCTAGTTAGTAAAACATTTCTCTGAGTTCTGTGAGCTGTTCTAGCAAATTAATTAACCCAAGGAGGGAATCATTGGAACGTCCAATCTGCAGGACAGTCAGAAGCACATTTGACCACCTGGACTTTTGACTGGTGGCTGAAGTGGAGGAGGAGGGCCAGTCTTGGAGGACAGAGCCTTTAAGCTGTGGGGTCTGATGCTATTTCCAAGTAGTGTCAGAACTGAGCTGGTGTATCAGCTGGTGGTGTGGGGGTCACAGGGTTCCAAGAGAAAAAGGGCAAAAGCTGAAAGGTCTCTTGTAACCAATTCACATGTTACTTACCCACATTCTATTTGTCAAAGTAGGTCACCTGGCCAGTCTGGTCTGAAGAGGTACAGAAAGAGACTCCGTCTCTGACTGAGGGGTGCAGCACGGACACATTACGAAGGCAGGTGTCTCCTGAGATGGGAGGGATTGTGAATATTAAACAATGTACCACGGAACCCAAGTTCTGATAAGTTTTGTATTTCTTATGGCACCAAGTAGATCATATGATAAATAAATAAATACTATAATATATATTTATTGAAGTGAAGGAGGAAGAAAAATTTAGCTCAGTAATTCCAGTCTGATGTTCTATTTAAGGTAGACTTGGCATTCACATACTTTCAAAGGCTTTTTGTTCTGATGATTTAGGAGGATTTCATTCCACATAATAAATAGGGCCAGAAAAATGATGATTTTATCTTTTAATGCTTGAAAACCCCCAAAACATGGTTCAGTTCAGTTATAGGATTTTCAATTTGACAACTCTCAAGAATACAATATTTGGGCTATTAAAAGTGAGTGCAACAAGATCCTTTTATACTGGAGGCAAGAAAAAAATCACAGACATAAATATATCTCACCATATACATCTATGTTAAGTGAAACTATTTAGAAATGTGTAGAATATGAGATAATTCAAAGTAAGCCCTTAAGGGAATAGAACGAATTTTTTTCTTTTTAATTAAAAAAAGGGAGGAAAAGCATTGTTTTATATATTGCAATAAATTTCAACTTGAAATAATTTAAGTGACTTTTAATCCCAGCAATTTAAAATATGATCAGTATGGAGTATAAACTTATGTAGACATAAGTCATGATTAAATGTTTCTTTGTCATGATAACGCTCCATTGTTTAAAATCCAGAACCTTATTTTACATTCCTAACTCTTAATGGGTAGAACAGGGAACAGGGAATTACCAATCACTTTTTACATGAGTATTTGTATGTAAATATTTTATTTATTTCTCCTAAGTAAACTCTTTAAAGCCAGAGACCATATATTCTCCACTTTCTCAGAGCTAGCTCAGAGTATTATATTTAGTCATCCCTCAATATTTGCTGAATTAAATCAAATGGAACTTCTAGTTCAAATTTCAACTATCACTTAAAAGTTTCAACTTTTCTGTATGATTTTATACCTATTTGTACATTGGAAATAAATACTTTTCAGATATTCTTGAAGGCATTTTTCTCTTCCTCACTTAAAGGATGTCAGAACATAGTAGGACCATTTAAATTAGTAGCATGGAATTCTCCATCTCTGTGCCATGCATTGTGCAGTAGCCATCCTTGTGTTGATCAGCCTGCATGGACTCAACAGTATCTACCATGTGACTGCACTGTGACCCTGAGGAAGGAAAAAGACAAGGTCTTTTCAAGATATGTATAGTTTGAAAAAAGAATATTTGCATAAATAATAATCTTGGCAATAATAGTGACAGCTACCATGTCTTGCACAAGTACTCTGACAAGTATTTAATATACATTATCTCCATTCTTCCAAGAACATTGCAAGTTGGACAATTATTATGACTAATTTTCAGATAGGAAACAGTTTTGGGGAGTTTTGTAAACTTGTCTGATACCATAACTGCACTGAGTGGGTGAAGCAGAAATTCTAACTCAAATTCACTGTCAAAGGCCATGCTTTTTCTGTGCCGCCTTCCAGTCTGGGGAACATTGGATTGGGGCACATGGCAGAAAACCCTGAGATTGCACAGAGTGAGGGTGTGGGACCCCAGCTAAGGGTGAGAAAAAGAGAGAAATTACTGTTCTCCTTCTTAATAAGACACGTTTTGTGGCTTAGAAGGAAGTCAAGCTTGAACTGGAAGGTGAAGGTCAGTTGGTACACAGGATGGGCAGGAGACACATGGACCAGTTAGAGGTGGTCAGGGTGCGCAGCTCATCCTGCCCTTCTGCTCAACTTGCCTGCTATGCCCGTGGACTTCATTCTGGCCAATCTTACCCTTTTTTTTTTTAATCACCTCTTTTATCTCCATCCAAGAACTGTCTTTTCCTCTTTCATTCAACCCATCCTATAAGTCCATCAATTCCAGAATGGCTCGTTCAGCTCACAAATTCCCCAAAGCCTCCCCTGTGTATTCAATTTAATCTGCTTTAGATAGGTTTTTATGTGTCTCTCATTTGTATTTTCATATTTTTCCATTTATGTTATTGTCTCTCGGCAGACAACAACATTGTAAAAAGCGAGTGAAAGATCTCTTTATATTGGAGGCAAGAAAAATCCACACACATAAATACATCTGTCATATATGTCTGTGTAAGTGAAACTATTTAGAAATGTGTAGAATATGAGAGAATTCAAAATGAGCCCTTAAAAGAATAGAACCAATTTTTTCTCTTTAATAAAAAAAGGGAAAAACATTGCTTTTATATATTGCAATAATTGTATACATTTTATATGCTATATATGTAACATAATTTATATATTATAATATTTGACTTTTGCTTTTAACTCCCCTCTGTCCTCACCCTGTCCTCCATTTATTCTGGACATTTGGTAAATGTATGAACAGACTAACTCAGAGGCATGTTGTGAGGAATAAATTAAGGCAGATAAAATTAATGCATGACAATTCATGAAAGCTTTGTGGAAAGGTGCATTGTGTCTAAAATGAAGTTTATTATTATTATTATGTCTGAGGGTTGGACCTATGAATTCTTCTCCTTTTCGTTTTTCTTTAAAAAAGTTTTTGCCCCTCCCTTTTGATGTTTCTATATTCTTTCTGTTCTTATTTATTTTTTCTCTGAATTTCTTTCTAATGATCTTCTTTCAATTTAATTTTTATTTTATAAAGGTAATAATTAGTTCCAAAAGTCAAATAGTAACAGTAGACAGCATCTTCCTTTCTCTACCTTTAATTCCCTTGTTTGGAGGGAAATAGTTTCAACCATTTTAGCTGTATCTTCTGGTATTTACTTGGCATGTTCTGAACTAAGATCCGTATACTGCTATTTGTTATTTTAGTTGAAATTCCATTATGAAAGTTAAATCTACCTTGTACATAAATTTCCCCTCTTCTCAATCTCTCAAAATAGTTAAAACACGGTTTGGAGCTAAAGTAATATTTAGCAGTTATATTATTTTAACTATATAAATATTCATAGCTAAGCTACATAAAAAACTGATAAAATATATTTTAAATGTTTTTTGAAAACGAAGAGCTATGATGACAATCCCTTCCTTATACAGCATTTTGCTCTCCTTTTAATAATTGCTTTTATAAGAGTTTACTTGACTATGTATCCAGTCAGTGCATCCAGCATTCTATGCATTCTATGCACCCAGGACTGCCTTGGGCCCAGACTATAAGGACCCTTTGCTATTGGCCATGAGATTTAGTCTGACTTTCTCTCATCTTTGCTGCTCTGTGGCAAAGGATCCATGGGGGCTTAGGGGATGGGCATATATGTCTGGAACCTGTGCCACTCTGCTCTCCTAGACGTTGCTTCTGAAACCCTTGAGACCAGAATTCCCTGTCCAGATGGTCCCAAGGCCCCTTCCAGGTCCTCACTTGTACAGGAAGATGGTGCTGCTGAGTTCAGCCTCCAAGGCCAAGGACTGACTAAAGGCCAGCTGTTGAAGCCATGTGCACAGGCTTGGGCACGATCTGTTAGGGTATAGGAAGGAGTCAGGGGCAGGAGGAAGTAAGCGAACTTCAAACTGGAGGCTTCCATCCTACTTCTGGCTTGGCCTGCAAAGGTTAGGGGCCAACGTACGTGCACCTACACTAATTCACCCACCACCCAGGTGACGGGCCTACATCTCTCAGTTCCTTCAAACACAACACTCATATCACTCCTTTCTTAGAGAAGTCCCTGCTTTCACAGTTGTCCAAACCCACTTGCTGTACTGCTCTTACCCACCACTTCTGTCCCCTTCCTTTTTGGTTCCTCTTTTGTGTTGTCTCTGTTATTTTCTAGATCCTATGTCTTTTTTTTGGTTTATTTCATTGCATTTTTTTGTTTTGTTTTGAGAAGGTGCATGGGAGATACACTGCAGGCTGAAAAGTATTTTATTTCATCCTCACACTAAGCTTTGGTATCAGATTCATAGGTTAGAAATTGTTTTCCTTCAGAATTTTGAAGGTATTGTTTTATTTTCTTCAAGCTTCCAATACTACTGCTAAATCCAAAGATGGTTTAATCCTCGGTCTTTCTGTTTCTTCTCTCCTATAGCCTCTCTCAGGAGATATTTCCTGGTGTGCTATAATTTTGTACTGATTGCTTGTTCTGAGTCTTTTTTTATTTACTCAGTCGAACATGCTATGAGCCCATTCAATCTGAATATTAATGTGCTTACATCCATGGAAGATTTCTTGCTCTATTATTTTTTGTTGTTGTTAAATCCCCCACTTCATGTCCTCTGACTTTTATTTTTGTAACTTCTATTTGAATATTTGAGTTACAGGAGTTAACTTCTAAATTTTTTACTCTTTTCTTCCACTTTTTAAATTTGTCTTTTTGTTCCTTTTTTTTTAAGATTCCTTCATGTGACCTTCTCACTCTTCCCTGCACTTTCTACATGTGTTATTACACTTACCCTTTCTACAAGTATGCTTGGTGTTGTTAGTAATTTCTTACCTTTTTTTTTCCCACCGATGTGGTACTTTTTATTCTCTCTCTGAGGATATGAATTATAAATCTCCTTCTTGCATATTCTCACTTTCTCCATGTTAATTGTTTCCTTATTTGCCCCTGATCCTTGGCCAGGTCATCCTTAAGAGTGGAGCACTAAAAGCCTGCTTGGAAGTTCTGCATGCATGGGAGGGCCTGTCAGCTCGGTGAGCTCCATGGTGGCATGGATGGGCGGTAAGCTGTCCTTTCCCTTGAGGACTCCCAAGTGCCAGCACCTGTAGGTCTTCTTTCCTGAGCAGGTCACTCCTCCCAATCTCTTGACTGGGATCTGGGTGGGGAAGGACAGGTGGATTTGCAGTTTCAAATGTAGACTTTCACTTAACCCCTGCTTGGCTGTGTCTCAGCTGGGGTCGGTGTCACTATTCCAACCCCCCAGAGAGTAAACTGGCCCTCTTCTGCTGAGTGGGCACCTGGGTGTCTACTGCCCCTTTAAGCACATGCCACACACTCCCCTGGTTTTAGTGGCCTGTCTCTTCCTTCAGAGGACACTATCTCCTGAGCATTTCCGTGACCGTCTGGGGCACATTTACTTGTATCTTACTGGCTACCCTTCTCTGGTCTGTTACATTAGCAGCTATCTTCCCATCTTTTTGCCAACTGCCAAAATTTCTTGCTCTCTCTCTGTGGCCGTCTCTTTGTATGTATATGTTTTCTTTGTTCCTCAGGATTAGGCATTTTTCAAAAATTCCTTTGCTCTTACAGAAATTGGGTTTTCAATGGAGAAGGAATAAACTCATATGTTCAATCTGCTATGTTTAACTGGAAGCTCTAACAAGATTTAGTTTTGTTCATATATTTTCTTTATACTCTTTGAGTCTGTTATTGATAGCATAAGTATTTAAAATATCTATGAACTGTCTTTAATAACATTAAAGTTTTTGAGTCCATTTATTTTCATATGCATTTACTGATTATGTTTTAATTACATTGCTGAAGAAGCATAAAGGTTTTAAAATATCCTTCAAATTAGGACAAGAATAAAGCATAGGAAAATTTAAAAGTTTAATAAAGCATATGTCCAATAACACATAGGTAAACATCACAGTAAGAGGTAACTGTAATCAGAAAAATCCTTTAAAAATGAAAGCCCAGTTTACTAATTGTGACACTTGACAGAGCATCTTGTAAATCTCAATGATAAGAGAAGTAGCTGACAACTGGAGTGTGCAGTAAAAATGAAACAAAAAGAAAACTTTGTGATGAATTACTAATTAGAAAACTGAATTTCAACACTAACAAATGCAATGACAGTTTAAAACTGTTACTAAGTCCTTACTGTAGGAATGTGTTTTTAAATAAAAAACAAATCTGGGCTTGGTAAGAAGAGGCTTTATTCAAAAAGATTATTGCAAGAGGAGGAGTTTTTTTTTTTTAATTCAAGATTTAAGTAAGCTTAAATTCCTAAGTTACTTATTAGTTGCACAGTGCTGAAGCTAGTCTAGAAAGGAATTAAACATACACTACTACAAGGCAATTCAATGAGTGGCTTTTTCTAAAACACTGAAATTGGCTTTTCTAAAAAATTAAAATTTGTACAGCAATAATAATAATAATTAAAAATGAAAAAACCCACAATCTACACCACATGTTCATTGTATCCAGTATGTGGAAAGCCAGGGAGGCCTGTGCAAGGACGTGGGCTGGGCAGCTGTCTGGACTGCAGAAGTAGCCTTTTTTATAGAATTAAAAGGAAAAGAAGGGACGTGAAGTCAACAGTCCAAGCAGGTTTATTGCTAAACGTGAGAGGGAACTGTCTGTTCTAGCGAGCAGGACAAAGAAGGCCTCTCTTCCAGGCTAAGAGGCTTTTTACAGCCAGGTTTTTTGGTGGAATTTTGATGGGATGGGTCAGGGAAAAGGTGGGCTTGTGGCTTGCTGACTTGTCCTCCGGAAAATGCGTGCAGCCTAAGTAAGATGACACCTAGGTCCCTGTGAGATGGCAGGTGGGCTTGTTCAGGACGGAGGTCAGTGGTCCTGTCCAGGTCTATCATAGAGGACATCTGGTGCGGGAAAATCTTGTTTCCCTCTTGCAAAAGGGGGAGAGACACTATTGCAACATGAACACTCTGAACATGAGATCGGCGAGTGTCACAAGGGTGAGGCAGAAAGGGTTTTTCTTTCATAGGAAGGAGTGCAGGAGGCCAGAGGGAACAGGGTGTGGGGAAGTGGGATCACAGGGTGACAGGGGCAAGAGCTGATCAGAGAATGTTTTACTGTGAGACGGGGGTGGGGGGGTATGGGGGGGTGGAGTCAGAGGCCAGGGCCTTACAGCAAGGCGAGACTCTTAACCAAATTTGGTTAAAAAGCCTTCTGCTTCAGTTGACGAATGGGGATCCGCCATCCAGCTAACCATTTATGAAGCAAAGAACGGGAAGCCTGCTCACAGGTGACCTGTGTGTGCCTACGTCTTACGGGGAGGGAGGTGCTTTGCAGTCAGAACCCGTCTCCTGGAACACGAAGGATGGCGAGAGTCCTTCCAGGGCCACGGAAACTGGGTAAATTTCAACATCGTCAACAGGACTAGGCAAGAATGGTGACCCTGGCTAATGGGGGTGATAACTGAGTAGAGTATTTCCATACAGTGTAGGAAGGGCTGTGATAAATAAACATGCAGGTTGCCATGGCGATGCAGAGGCGAGACCCCTCCCGTGGGGGAGAGGCAGGCGGTGGGCGAGAGCCGCGCTGCAAGCCTAGGCTTGAACCCGGGGGCACCGGCAAAGGCCATCGAGGTGAATGTGCTTTGTACACTCGATGCTGCAAACTTATGTTCAAGTGCACGAGGGAAAAGTAGTCTCTTTGGCCAGTGACAGATTTTGTAAATATGTGGTAAAGACCTAGGTAATACATATGAATTTATCTAGCATTTATTTTCCAATTGAAGGCTTTTGTTGTCTCCCAGCACCGACTGTCATATTTTATTTAGCGTCAAACACAATACACCACAGCAAAAGCAATTTTTTTTCTCTTCCGTCCCAGACACACATTAGAGCCTTTAGGGGATTAGACAGCAAAGTGTCCAGGGAGGGCACACCTTTCCCTGGGTTTTGCTTGATGTCTGAATGGCTTGCTGGAGGGAGACCTGCTTGTGTGTCAGAACTCAGCCAGCAGGCGCACCAAGTATGGTGACGAGGAGACCTTTTGGGGGCTAAGTGACTGAAAGCAGGGACAGGGCACACATGGACACTCAGCACAGCCCCTCTGAGGAGGACTCAGTGAGGAAAACAACGGGGTGGGCCCCGGTTTCCACACGCCTGCTGGACCCTCCGTCCCACTCTGAGCTGCCAGCCGGGGGCAGGGACCCTCCCCCAGACCTGAAGCTGCCCCCAGCAGTGGCTGTGACACCACTCAAGCTTGCCTTCCCAGCACAAAATCTCCCCACACATCCATCCTTGAGAATTTCCAGGATTTAACTCCATCTGAGACTCACATTTCCTTCTGTGGGCAATAGGGTTCAGTGCTGTTATTGTTTGATCTTTGTGGCTTTTATTGGAAACTTCTAAAATGCTATAGCATTTGTAACAAGAGGGAAAGGAAGGTGGTTTTTCAAACAGGAGGAAGGTAAAACACAATCTACCCTAAATTCAGAGGCAGGCGCTAGTCTTGAAGTGTTTCACCGGCTTCAAGTTTGGTACCATTTCCCCGCACAAAGGGTCCTCACCACCAGTAAGTCATCTGCCCAGCGCCCCAGCGCCCTGGGCTGGTGCCATGGATGTGAGTGGACCTCTCCTGTCCTGTCACTCTGCACTCCATGGGAGCTAAGGTGTATGTGACAGGATGCGGTGGACAAAGCAGAAAGGGCAGACTTAGGGGAGTTGATAATAATAGTGGTAACAATAATCCTACAGAATAAGGAAGGAGCTAAATGCCTTAAAAACCAATAGAGTAGCCTAGGAAAAAGTAAGGTGGGAGATAGAAGGCAGATAAAAAAGTTCATGAACATGGGGCTTCATGAGCATTGCCAAAGGTAGGTAGTGCAAAATGTAGCAATTGAAGGAAGGGTAAAAAATGAATATGATTAACTGGTAATGAATAAAAGATAGAAAGTAAATTAAAATTTTAAAACGTTCTTTAACCAAAAATAGAGCAAATAGAGTATGGCGGAATGAGCGAATTGGAAAACAAGGTGAAATTGGAAAGATAAAATCTGTATTGGCCTTTGTCAGTAATTCAGTGATACATGGTAAAAATCACGGGGCTTCCTCAGCTTCCATTTCTCAAACTGTGAAGTCAGTTAGTAATTCAGGTGTGGATGTTTGACTACAATAACTAACAAAGGCGATCATCTGCCCCGCTGGATGTCGGCTACAAGACCGTGGAAACCTGAGGATTAGAACTGGTGGGTCTTCATCCTTGTCTTCCTCAGAGGATGCCAGCCCTAAGTAGTGAGCCCTAAAGCAGCAGGCTGGCCTGCCTGTGTACTGGGGCAATCCCGGGCAGGTCTGCTGGCCTTTCGGGTATCTCATGCCCCACATGGGTGAGTTGTGGAATGATTTCCCCTTGTGATGGGGTTCTTGTTTTGCTCTAGTACCAACCAGCTTTGCTGTATACTTCTGTTCTTATCAACCCAGCGACTGCTCACTGCTCTTGGAGCCCAGGTCCTGGTTGGGACTGTTGTGGACAGTGAGAGCCTCCCCCTCACGCTCTCACAGAGATTTCCACTGCTGTGTCCTGCCTTCCAGGTCAGCCCCCGTCTGATCTGACCAGTTGCTATATTGCGATCTGCTATGTGAGCTGCGTCACATGCAGCCATTTAGTCTGCAAATTTGATGTGCACGGTGGGATACTGTAGTCTTGATTTTTAGGGCAAGGGAACCAAAGGCCAGAATCTTTAAATAATTCACACAAGGGCATAGAGCTAAGAAAGTGGCCAGGTTGGGATCCAGATCTTGGTTTGGGTGACAGCCAGAGCTTAACTGGTTCTACCACCTCCGACAGATGACTAGAGAATATGTACTCTGAAACCCTTATCTTAAAAATGACAATAAGGAAAGCAAAAATCACAGAAATTGATTTGCCAAAGACTGTACAAGAGGTCAGTGGCAGAACTGACTTTTAAAAGATCTTCTCACTCCCAGACAAGTAACCTGTGGCAGATCTGGAGACTTTTGGCACCGCGAACTGGGGCAGCTTCAGTGATTTCCAGTCTCTGCATTTCCTCAGGACGAAGTCCCAGCCCTAGCCTGACACACAGAGGCCAGAGGAAGGCCTCTTCTCTTGCTTCACGTTGCATCCCTACCATGCTGGGCACAGAGTTTCAATCCAATTGAATTGTTATGGGTCAGGGAAAATTTTTAAGACTTGTGTGCTTCTTTATTTCTAGATGGGGAAATGGAAAAAAGGAAGTTATTATTTGCTACATATTTGCCATGCCAGACACTATCATAGGCACCTTTGAATTGACCAGAGGTTCCCAAACTTGAGGGCACTTCGGCATAGCCTGGAAGACTTGTGCAACCAGAGATGGCTGGGCCCTCTCCCCAGGGTTTCCAGCTCATTGGGCCCCAAGTGGGGTCTGAGGATTTTCATTTCTAATATATTTTCAGATGATACCAATGCTACTGGTCCAGGGACCACACTCTCATCAACAAACACATATTTGGGAGAGCAGACCTCAAGCAAGCTGATGGACTGTTAAAAGAAAAAAAAGAAAAGAAATAAAAGAAGAATCTCTCTTAATTTTCTAGCAATGCTGAATACATTTCAAATCTTGATGCATTTCAGTATCATAGCATTGAAAGCAAACAAATTTTGTTTCCAAATAATTTTATTTTTAACTTGTTCAATAATTTTAAAACTCTGCAGTAGACGGTTTTTCGGTTGATGGTTTGGGGAACATGAAGACAAATTTGGATTTCTTTTGGGAAAGAATTTAGTTCGGAGATGCAGGGAAGTCAGAGTGAAAACAAAGTCAAGAAAGCAAAGTAAGGTTTATTGCACCTTGTAACAGAGGAACAGAGAGGGCCAGGTTAGGCCCAGCTTGCTTGCTGTGAGGCTTCTTGTGGGGTTTTTGGCAGGGCAGAGAAGCCCTTGATTGACAGTGTTTGACCTAGGAGGCCTGATCACGGGCTGCACTCTGATACTTTTCTTTATCTGGGGAGTGTGGGCGCTCTGATACTTTTCTTTATCTGGGGAGTGTGTGTGCTCTGATACTTTTCTTTATCTGGGGAGTGTGTGCGCTCTGATACTTTTCTTTATCTGGGGAGTGTGTGCTCTGATGTTTTTCTTTATCTGGGGAGTGTGTGTGCTCTGATACTTATCTGGGGAGTGTGTGTGCTCTGATACTTATCTGGGGAGTGTGTG
>JAQQAC010004068.1:15270983-15416205 GCA_029783875.1 Phataginus tricuspis
TCTGATGTTTTTCTTTATCTGGGGAGTGTGTGTGCTCTGATACTTTTCTTTATCTGGGGAGTGTGTGTGCCCTGATACTTTTCTTTATCTGGGGAGTGTGTGCTCTGATGTTTTTCTTTATCTGGGGAGCGTGGGCGCTCTGATACTTTTCTTTATCTGGCAAGTGTGTGTGCTCTATCTGGGGAGCGTGTGTGCTCTGATGTTTTTCTTTATCTGGGGAGTGTGTGTGCTCTGATACTTTTCTTTATCTGGGGAGTGTGGGCGCTCTGATACTTTTCTTTATCTGGCAAGTGTGTGTGCTCTGATGTTTTTCTTTATCTGGGGAGTGTGTGTGCTCTGATACTTTTCTTTATCTGGGGAGCGTGTGCGCTCTGATGTTTTTCTTTATCTGGGGAGCGTGTGCGCTCTGATACTTTTCTTTATCTGGGGAGTGTGTGTGCTCTGATACTTTTCTTTATCTGGGGAGTGTGTGCGCTCTGATGTTTTTCTTTATCTGGGGAGCGTGTGCGCTCTGATACTTTTCTTTATCTGGGGAGCGTGTGCGCTCTGATGTTTTTCTTTATCTGGGGAGTGTGTGTGCTCTGATACTTTTCTTTATCTGGGGAATTGATTTTCATACGGGGAATATCTGGACATTCCAAGTCGCTCCTGGCCTTTGAAACTTCAACTAATTAACTAATTAGTCTGTGAGTCCTTTCTTTCTCTGGTTTTATCTGGTTAACACTTTGAGTCCCTTTCAGTGGGTTTTACTGGCTTTCTTCTCTCCCCACCCTGCTCATGTCTGTCTGTCTGCCTAACATTTCCAGGTTTTTGTTTTGTTTTGTTTTGTAGACTAGGTGTCCATTCTGTGGGCTCTGTGTAAACATCACAGGCAGGATGCAGGTACTGAAGATAATGGCTTTCCATTAAAAATGTCGTTGAGGAAAACATATACCTTTAAAATGCACTGAAAAGAATGAATGATGCCTAGTAAGTAAACAATAGAAAACATTTTCTTTTTGGATTCATGATGTTTCAGTGTTTGTGATTTCTAGCCAGCACAACAGAATAAATCCTGTTCCATGTGTTGATACGCCCATCATTCTGTTTCGAGGGAACCAGGTCTAAAAATTGCTCTGGGACTGAAATTGAATGGAAGCACGAAGCTGTTGAAGATCGCAGACTTGTGTTAAGACACAGGAATGGAGCAGTCGCCCATGCTCATTGTCCTTCTCGGGCCATTTTCTACATACAGTGTGTTCACAGTTGGTTATCCATTTTCTTCTGGGGCAGTTGTGTCAAATCCCAGGCCTGGCTCCCAGGCCGAAACTCACATCCATGTCCATTTCCTCCGACAGCTAGCAGAGAACCCCTAATCAATTCAGCACCCGCCATCTGGTATTATTCTGGCCAGCTCTTCCAAGGGCCGCGTGCTACCAGGAATAACAATCCACGCTGATTTGTTTTGAGCATCGTGAAAATGGACTTTTCTCTCAGGTTCAGGATTTTGTTTCATAGAAAATAAAGGGGGGTACACAGGAGACAGTCTGGCAGTATTTTCCACCTTTTGAGGCTGGAGGTGAAAGCCAAGTTTGTAGTAGCAGATTGGGATAGGACTCCCTGAGTCTAACTGAGGGCTTTGAAGGAGACTGTGAGAAGCCTAGAGTATGAACACCCCCACGTGAAAACAGCTGCTGTCTCTTCTCTTTAAATGGACGCTGAACTCACTGCCATTTCCTGGAGGGCTTTCAGTGTGCAGCATCTCAAGAGTCGCAGATATAAAAGTTTGTGAAAATTTGTTAGGTGGTTTTCTGATGGGAAGTGACAGAACTTTCAACTGTCAGCTAACCACCTCTAAACACCCCAGATTCCCAAAAGATGTTTGCTAAGAAAACGCTAGGTGGTGGTTTGCCCCAAAACGGTCATGCTAGCTCCAGCTGTAGTGGACTGAGCTACCGAGCTGCACTTGTCCTTTTCCCCGGAGCATCCAGCAGGCTCTGCTCATCAGCGCCTCCTCCCCTCACCCACTCCCACCCTGGCTCATTCTGCCTCCTGCAGAGGGTGAAGGACTCTGGTCCCCAACCAAGAGGGTTTATGGCCCTTCTTACTGCATCGCTGGCCTGGTGGGAGGAGAGAAGACAGCAGAGCCCTGCTAATGATGGGAAGGGGCGGACCCTGTCTCCGCTTCTCTATGGCTCAGCCAGGGCAATTTGGTGTTAGTGTTTATTGCCTATGCCCACACTGCACATAACTCCCTCAGTATTCTTGGTCTCCCCCAGAATGGTAAGCTTGAAATCTAAAGCTGTGCTTTCTTTTCTTCTGTTGCTCCTGCTTCAGGCACAGTGCATGGCACACAGGACTCGGTGAATCTTTGCTGAAGAAATGAGTGACGTTTATCACATATTGTCGGAGTTCAGTTATAACAAATTATAACTATGTGGTGCTTTGGGAAAGTCAGTCCACATGTCAAATGCAGCCACTTAGGAAAGCACTCTGGCATACCAGAACAGCAAAAGCTAAGGAGGATTTTCTGAGGCCTTTAGGAGATTAAGGAGTATACAGAACAGATTTTTCAAAACCACCACATAAATATAATATGCTATAGTTAAACTTTGAAAAGATGGAATTATGTCCAAAAGAAGAGATGTGTGGGTAACCAAAACGATCAAAAGAAATCGTGACTGGGGAAGAGTAATAAGTGGAAGTATAGGTATTATTATATTTTAAAAATCTGATTGTTTTAAAATGCCCATCTAATTGCAAGTATTTCCATCTTAGGTTCTCGGCAGGACAGAGACCTCACTGTTCCACCCCATTTAATTAAACAAATATGACTTAAAAGTAACTTTGGGTATATTTTACTTAACATTACCTAGTATAGCACAATTCCTTTAAAATAAACAAAGGTGCTTTCTTCAGATTGATGGACCCGTGTGCATTCTGATTTTCTGATGAGCTTTGGATCTACAGCAAAACATTTGTTTTCCAATAAAGAAATATATATGAGGATATTTAATTGGCTGAAGTTCAGCTGAGTGTTAAAATGTGCATTTTTCCAGGGCTCCAGGTGGCTAGTGGTGAGGTGGATCCAGCATTACAACGAGTCCGAAGCAGGCAGAGGAGGTCACTGCACACGGACGGGTCCGCGTTTGCCCGCTGAGGGAGACGGCGCTCCACACCGGGGCCTGACTCAGTTACTGCTGACCCTTCCCTAGCAACTTCAAAGCAGCCTCTCCAGAGCTAGAGACAACGCACCTTGACTTCACTATCATGCACGTTTAGCCAATCTGAGAAATGTGTAGAAGCAGCCAAAAACAAAGTGAAGGATTAAAAACCTAAGACTCAAAAATGTGAACCTAAAGACAAGAGTCTGGGCAAACTGCAAACAGTTGGAGACAGGACTAGGTCTTAGGGCTGATTGAAAAATCAATGCTGAATAAGGAGTGTCTCATCTCATTCCGAATGCCTTTGATTCTATAAAGCAAAATCGTTGGGACACCTCTTAGAGATAAAGTTTTTCGTTTTGGTGTTAAGTGTGAGAAAATATCAACACTGATACCATCCTAGAAAGAAATGCTGTATAAAATAAAATGAAACATTACTATAATTATCCTCTATTCACTTCAAACCTTAATGCTAGGGCCAAGGAATATAAAGAAAACTCAGACCCGTTTCCTGTCTTAAAGGAGTTCATTGAGCAAGATATGTATGCACAGACCTACACACATTATTAATACAAAGTAGAATATGATAATATGACACAGGTCCAATATGTGTAATAATAATTGCTAATATTTATTGTCTACTTATTAGGACAGGCTCTTTTTTAAGTTCTTTAAGTGCATTAATTATTTCACAAAATCCTATGGATTTGGCACTATCGTTTTGATTACAGAGACAAGGAACTTGACTCACAGAGAAATTAGAAAAAAACAAACTTGACCAAGTCAAGCTGATAAACTCAGAGGCACTTAGACCCTGCTATCTGGCTCAAGACAGCCCACCACCATGATGGCCACGTGTCCCAAGGGCTGTTAAGAGAAGAGCGCAAGGTGAATCTCTCCTTAATTCAGTAGGACCAGGCTGGCCGTGATGCTCGGCACGCCATGGTAAGGTTGGTTAGACATTTCCAGGAGATACAGCAATTGAGTTCTGCTGGATAACCTCCACTTCCACCATAACCCCGTAGCAATCTGCTCACTCCTCAATTCTGGCATCTTGCAGTGTAGACTGGAATTTGTGCAGTTGTCTTATCTCAGTTGATCCAGCATCCATCATAGGTACATGAAGGGTGCTTCATAAATACATTCATGAATGAATTTCCACCTAGGATGGGAGATACTTTTTCCCTTGTTGAGGGAACCAGCTCTATTTTTACCTTGGGTCCAACACTTACCTAACTTTTAGCCTTGAGACATGCTTCTGTGGTAAGAACTGATATTTTTCCCCTTCTTAAACTGAAGTTTTGCAAAAGGCATGCTATTTCTTGGGGACTGAACTACTCAGTGCTAGTCCATATTGATGGATATTATGGAAAACTATGTGACCCACTGTGTTGCCAGAAGGCAAGTGTGTATCTGTAGGCTCAGATGTGCTCATCTGCGGCCACGCCTCTCTCCCAGTGTCTCTTTGTGGTAATTTGCTAAGCTATCCTTATGTTCAAGGTTTTTAGTAAAAACAAATCCCTTACTAGCCAATACTGAAGAGTGAATTGCCACATTAGAGCAGTGGCACCTGACAGCAAATCCATAGAGCCGAGATGAAGCAAGTTCGACTTTGTTTGGCTATGAGAAACATAGCCTCATACACTTATCAGCCTCATTTTCTTTTATTATAATCCTTGTAATTGTATCTTTCATTATGGACAATGATCCTTATGACAATTGCTTACAAAATCACATTTGCATTTTAATTTTTATTCTCAAAACAAAACGGGCTGACATTCGCAATATTAGAACCTTCGTGTAAGCACACCCCACTAGGATGCTTTTGTTGCTGGGCGGCTGCATCTGGGGTGGTCTCTCCCTGCAGGCGGTAGTTGAGACCTCAACCCAGCTGGGAGAAGGCTCTTAACTCTGATAGGGAAAGAGTTCTTGATCAGGTCAAAGAAATGCCAGCAAGACAGGAATTCATGAAAGCAAGAGTAGAAGTGACTGTCAGCAGCTATGCAGGCAGTAGAGAGCAAGGAAGAACAGGGGGAGAAAAGGGACATTCATTGAACAACTGCTTGGCATAGGGCAAATACCTTGCCAACTCCTAGAACCGGGGTCCCCTGGCATCCAGTGTCCTCCTGATCTGGACAGCAGGGGAATTATATCCCTACCACTCCAGAATTTGAGGGAGCTGTGGAGCACTGGATAGAGTGAGTTTATGTTCTGATAACTTCCACTTCCCTACTGGCCTAAAATAAAACAGGGAGAAAAGGGTTGTGTTAAGACTAGAAAACTGAGCGAAATAGCAAAGTGACAAAGACATTTACCACTGGAGGTGGAGGTTGGAGCGTTCTTGTCTTTATCATGGAAAACAGTTCAGAGACAAGTGCAGTTGGCTTATGCAACAAGGAATTTTATTTTATAAGACAGTTTGCACTCAGATGGGAGTATAGGTGACCACCGAGAGGAGGTGCACTTAAGAGGTTAGGGTTTGGAGTTTTATAGGGCCTTATATGTAGCAGTGGGCACAAGGCATGATGTATACAGGTTATCCATAATTCCTTTGAAGTTTTATCTTAAGAATAGGGTTATTTAGGTGACTGTGTTGATCTCAGCATTCTCTACCATATAGGTTCATTTACACTCTGGAGGTCTATCTCTCATCCTGATTACAAAGTTATTTAATTGATTAAGGGGCTGGAAGGAAAGGAAGAATAGCATATAGATTAAGTTAAGGAATAAGCTGGGCTTTTTTGCAGACTAAGTAGATTTTACAATGGCCTGACCCTTGTCCCATTTCCCTGCTCTATCTCACTTTGACAGGCTGAAGGGTCACACAGAAAAATCCCAGAGCATATGGAAGACACCCTCTTCTAAAAGCTAGAGGTGCTCAGGATTAGAAGGAATGCTTACAAGTTCTGGGTGAGAAAGAAACTCTTAATCATATTTGGAAGACTTGATTCCCTTACAATACTGTGTACGCTCTTTTCTCTCTTCCCTGATGAGGGACTTCTAGGTGTTAATTTGTGTGTGTGTTTTTTTTAATGGCATGTGTGGGTATTTTTCAGCTGTTGCAGGAATGGAACACGTCTTTGAAAGGTACATCTTTGACTAAGCCAGAATGGAAGTAGAGAAAAGGAAGAGGAAAAAAAAGTGAGGGTAAGGAAAGAGGTATAGAAGACGAAAGGAGAATGAACAGTTTCTTTTCATGGCTTGGGAGGGCTGTGGATATGGCAGCAGATGTTAGAGAGATTGGACCTGGAGCCTCTCAGGGTCACCTGGGGTGGGGTTGGGGGAGTGCCATAAGCTTGGGTTGTAGGGCAGGTGTATCAGGAAACTCAGGAAAATCAGTTCTAGAGTAACTCCATTGCTCCAAACCCATAGCCATTCTTGGTCATTTTAGACAATGAACAGAGAGCATATTTAACTCTGTTGAGATACACTTTTTAAAGAAGCATATTGGTCCAATGGCCTTAGGTTAAATTGTGTCCATCAAATCCTAAATAAAATTTATTTTAAAATGACAGAACTTCCAATTTCCCTGCATAGGGCATTGCACCAAAGAGTTACTCATGCCTGTTATGGAAACTCAGTCAGTGATTCTTAACCTGGGCCACCTGGGAAACTGCCCCAAAATAGTTACAACAGAATCTCTGGGGGTGGGGCAAAGCCATCAGTACTTTGGAAAATCTCTCCAGGTGTGAAGCCAGGGCTGAGACCATTGCCCTAAGTAGCCTCTGCAGAAAGTAGTAGAGTCACAGATGAGAAAACTAAATAGTTAAAAAAAAAACCAACAACAGGATGGGAGTCTTTTGGAGACCCCTAAAGCCTGTGTGAATATATTTGTGTCCACTAAAATATAATCAGGACTCTTACCAAACCCTAATGATAATCTTTTAGCTATCTCTAATTAGTTAAATGGCAGCATGCAATTAAGTTCCATTTGTCATCACTTCCTCACTAGCGAGCCTTCAAGATCGAGCTCCTCTGAGGTTTCCTTGTATACTATACTGATTTTGATATTTTTCCCCCAGATAATTTATTCACCTTACGAACCTTGAACTCCTGTCCTGTGCCAGACACAGTGCCAGGAGCATGGCAAACGGCAGTCCTGCACTCTACAGGCCTGCTGTTCCAACAGTGGGGAGTTGTGAAACAATTCCTCACTCAAATAATGTCCCACCTAATTTTTAAAGTGCAGGTATGATAAGTGCTCAGAAAAGGAGAACTGGATGGTGAGGAATGAGCAGCAGGGACCTCTGATCTGTTCTGAGGCAGATATTTAGGATGAGATTGCAAAGAGCCAGTGTTAGCACCCCAGACCAGTAGAACAGTCTGAGCAAATGTCCTCAGGTAGATAAGGTCATGGGAGGTGCAGGAAACAGGAAAGATAGTGCAGTGCGGCTCGGGAGCAGGAGTCAGGGTACCTCCCTCCGTCTTACAGAGATACCCCCTGTTCTTGTTAAACACATACACACTTGGAGTCCTTACACAGCTGACTCCAAAGGGGCACAGATTACAAGAAAGGGCTACCACAGCCCTAAGAACGAACACTAGCTTGCATGAAATGACATTGGGAAGGCATGAGACAAACCATACAGAGCCTGGTAGGTTGTCCTAAGAAAGAGCAGAGGGAGGCCGTTGAAGGCTGTAAGGAAAGGGCAATATAAACAGCTTTGTCTATTAAAAAAGTCTCTCTGCCTGCTGGGCTGAGAAGGGATTAGAGGGCTGGGAGGGTGAGAGCAGCAGAGGCCATCTCAAGGCTATTCCTGCAGAGACGAATGTGGCTGGAGGAACAAAGTGGAGATGGAGCTAAGGTGGCTTAGGTGGAATGAACAGTAATTAAGAAATCAGCAGGATGTGAGTGAGAGAAACGGGAGGAAGAGGAGGGTCAGGGCGCCTCTCAGATTTCTACCTGAGCACCTGAGTCTGGGGTGGTGTCCCCTGAGATGGGGAACCATGGGAGGACCAGATGGTTCAGGACACATACCAGGAACTTTTTTGTTTTGTTCTCTTTGAACCCCCATCTAAATGCTCTTGATTTACCACCTGGAGCCAGAAACTACTTGAAGTGGTTTGCAGATCTAGTGTGCTTGATTCCCAACTCCCAAACCCTTCCTGGTTTGAAAATTCCAAAGGGAAAAAATATATAAATACAAAGTAAGCCTTCATGAACTGAAGTTTCACAGGAAAGGGATCACCAGTTGGTGAAGGATGAGTCTAAGCAGTTACATCAGCACCTCCTGGTTCTCCAGCACTTTCCAAACATGGCATAAGTGTGTACTACACTACTCGGATCTTTTAAGCCCCATCCAAATAATCCCAGAACTGCATCATCGAAGCACACACTTTCTTTGCCATGCAGGAAATTTTTTCACCAAGGTTTAATTTTATCTCCTGCATAGACTAATAAGTCAGTGGGGGTATTAAATTAATGAAAACACATTAAACTGTAGCTTATCTGTACTCACCTCCTCCTGAACACTTTTTTTCAATTTTTTTAATTAAGGTATTATTGATATACACTCTTATGAAGGTTTCACATGAAAAAACAATGTGGTTACTACATTTACGCATATTACCAAGTCCCCACCCATACCCCAATGTAGTCACTGTCCATTAGTGTAGTAAGATGCCACGGATTCATGGTTTGCCTTCTCTGTGCTACCCTGTTTTCCCCGTGACCCCCCACACCATGTGAACTAAACATAATATTCCCCAATCCCCTTCTCCCTCCCTCCCTACCCACCCTCCCACATCCCTCCCCTTTGGTAACCACTAGTTCCTTCTTGGAATTTCTGAGTCTGCTACTATTTTGTTCCTTCAGTTTTGCTTCGTTGTTATACTCCATAAATGAGGGAAATCATTTGACACTTGCCTTTCTCTGCCTGGCTTATTTCACTGAGCATAATATCCTCCAGCTCCATCCATGTTGCTGCAAATGGCAGGATCTGTTTCCTTCTTATGGCTGAATAGTATTCCACTGACTATATGTACCACCTCTTCTTTATCCATTCATCTACTGATGGACACTTAGGTTGCTTCCATATCTTGGCTATTGTAAAAAGTGCTGCGATAAACATAGCTGTGCATATATCTTTTTGAATCTGAGAAGTTGTATTCTTTGCATAAATTCCAAGGAGGGGGATTCCCGGGTCAAATGGTATTTCTATTTTTCATTTTTTGAGGAACCTCCATATTGTTTTCCACAATGGTTGAACTAGCTTACATTCCCACCAGCAGTGTAGGAGGGTTTCCCTTTCTCCGCATCCTCGCCAGCATTTGTTGTTCTTAGTCTTTTGGATGGTGACCATCCTTTCTGGTGTGAGGTGATATCTCATTGTGGTTTTAATTTGCATTTCCCTGATGATTAGTGATGTGGAGCATCTTTTCGTATGTCTGTTGGCCATCTGAATTTCTTCTCTGGAGAACTGTCTGTTCATATCCTCTGCCCATTTTTTAATCGGTGTTGAGGCATGTAAGTTCTTTATATATTTTGGAGGTTAACCCCTTGTCAGATATGTCATTTACAAATATATTCTCCCATACTGTAGGATGCCTTTTTTTTCTGTTGATGGTGCCCTTTGCTGTACAGAAACTTTTTAGTTTGATGTAGTCCCATGAGTTCATTTTTGCTTTTGTTTCCCTTGCTCAAGGAGATGCATTCAGGAAGAAGTTGCTCACACTTATATTCAGGAGATTTTTGCCTTTGTTGTCTTCTAAGAGTTTTATGGTTTCATGACTTACATTCAGGTTCTTGATCCATTTTGAATTTACTTTTGTGTATGGGGTTAAACAATAATCCAGTTTCATTCTCTTCCATGTAGCTATCCAGTTTTGCCAATTGTTGAAGAGGCTGTCATTTCCCCATTGTATGTCCATGGCTCCTTTATCATATATAAATTGACCATATATGGTTGGGTTTCTATCAGGGCTTTCTAGTCTGTTCCATTGGTCTATGGGTGTGTTCTTGTGCCAGTACCAAATTGTCTTGAGTAGTGTGGCTTGTAGTAGAGATTGAAGTTGGGGAGCATAATCCCCCCAGCTTTATTTTTCCTTCTCAGGATTGCTTTGGCTATTTGGGGTCTTTTGTGGTTCCATATGAATTTTAGAATGATTTTCTCTAGTTCATTGAAGAATGCTATTGGTATTTTGATACGAATTGCATTGAATCTGTAGATTGCTTTAGGCAGGATGGCCATTTTGACAATATTAATTCTTCCTAACCATGAGCATGGGATGTGTTTCCATTTATTGGTATCTTCTTTAATTTCTCTCCTGAGTGTCTTGTAGTGTTCAGAGTATGGGTCTTTCACTTCCTTGGTTAGGTTTATTCCTAGGTATTTTATTCTTTTTGATGCAATTGTGAATGGAATTGTTTCTCTGATTTCTCTCTCTGCTAGTTCATTGTTTGTGTATAGGAATGTCACAGATTTCTGTGTATTAATTTTGTATCCCGCAACTTTGCTGAATTCAGATATTAGATCTAGTAGTTTTGGAGTGGATTCTTTAGGGTTTTTTTGTGTACAATATCATGTCATCTGCAAACAGGGACAGTTTAACTTCTTCCTTGCCAATCTGGATGCGTTTTATTTCTTTGTGTTGTCTGATTGCTGTGGCTAATGCCTCCAGTGCTGTGTTGAATAGAAGTGGGGAGAGTAGGCATCCTTGTCTTGTTCCCGATCTTAAAGGAAAAGCTTTCAGCTTCTTGCTGTTAAGTATAATGTTGGCTGTGGGTTTGTCATATATGGCCTTTATTATGTTGAGGTACTTGCCCTCTATACCCATTTTCTTGAGAGTTTTTATCATGAATCAATGTTGAATTTTGTCAAATGCTTTTTCAGCATCTCTGGAGATGATCATGTGGTTTTTGTCCTTCTTTTTGTTGATGTGGTGATGTTGATGGATTTTCAAATGTTGTACCATCCTTGCATCCCTGGAATAAATCCTACTTGATCATGATGGATGATCTTGTTGATGTATTTTTGAATTGGCTTTACTAATATTTTGTTGAGTATTTTTGCATCTATGTTAATGAGGGATATTGGTCTGTAGTTTTCTTTTTTTGTGGTGTCTTTGCCTGGTTTTGGTATTGGAGTGATGCTGGCCTCATAGAATGAGTTTGGAAGTATTCCCTCTTCTTCTACTCCTTAGAAAACTTTAAGGAGGATGGGTATTAGGTCTTCACTAAATGTTTGATAAAATTCAGTGGTGAAGCCATCTCTCCAAGGCATTTTGTTCTTAGGTAGGTTTTTGATTACCAGTTCAGTTTCATTGCTGATAATTGGTCTGTTGAGATTTTCTGTTTCTTTCTGGGTCAGCTTTGGAAGGTTGTATTTTTCTAGAAAATTGTCCATTTTTTCTAGGTTTTCCAGTTGTTAGCATATAATTTTTCATAGTATTCTCTAACAGTTCTTTGTATTTCTGTGCTGTCCCTAGTGATTTTTCCTTTCTTATTTCTTATTCTGTTTATGTGAGTAGACTCTCTTTTTTTCTTGATAAGTCTGGCTAGGGGTTTATCTATTTTGTTTATTTTCTCAAAGAACCAGCTCTTGCTTTCATTGATCCTTTCTATTGTTTTATTCTTCTTGATTTTATTTATTTATACTCTAATCTTTATTATGTCCCTCCTTCTACTGGCTTTGTGTTTCATTTGTTCTTCTTTTTCTAGTTTCATTAATTGTGAGTTTAGACTGCTCATATGCTATTGTTCTTTCCTAAGGTAGGCCTGTATTGCAATATACTTTCCTTTTAGTACAGCCTTTGCTGCATCCCACAGATTTTGCGCTGTTGAATTATTGTTGTCATTTGTCTCCATATATTGCTTGATCTCTGTTTTTATTTGGTCATTTATCCATTGGTTATTTAGGAGCATGTTGTGAAGGCTCCATGCGTTTGTGGGATTTTTCATTTTCTTTGCGTAATTCATTTCTAGTTTCATACCTTTGTGGTCTGAGAAACTGGTTGGTACAATTTCAATCTTTTTGAGTTTACTGAGGCTCTTTTTGTGTCCTAGTATATGATCTATTCTTGAAAATGTTCCATGTGCACTTGAGAAGAATGTGTATTCTGTTGCTTTTGGGTGTAGAGTTCTGTAGATGTCTGTTAGGTCCATATGTTCTAATGTGTTGTTCAGTGCCTCTGTCTCCTTACTTATTTTCTGTCTGATTGATCTGTCCTTCAGAGTCAGTGGTGTGTTGAAGTCTCCTAGAATGAATGCATTGCATTCTATTTCCCCTTTTAATTCTGTTAGTATTTGTTTCACATATGTAGGTGCTCCTGTGTTGGGTGCATAGATATTTATAATGGTTATATCTTCTTGTTGGAGAAAGGTGCAGTAGGCTGCCTATCATGGAAGGGGTTCTTGGAGCTGTGTAGGCAGCCAAGGAGTTGGAGCACCTGAAGATCGTGAAAGCTCCCAATCTGCTGGGCAGAGTGCACCCAGACAATTTTGTCTACCTGTCCTTTCTCCTAAGCGGTAAGCTCTGTGCAATCCTTGCCCCTTTAGCAGCCCTCTTGCTAAGGGCTTCTTTGTTAGGAAGTCTGTCAGACTTCCCGCCTTTCTTTTGTCCCAGAGCAGCTGGATATGGATCCCTGCTTTCCACAAGCAACTGGAATCTTAGTCTTTCCAAGAATTCTGCCTGTCTTAGCTTTCCAACCCCCTAATTACGAGAGTATCATGCAAGCACCATGAAATGTAGGTTTGTGCTCCCAGAGCAGATCTCCAGAGTTAGGTATTCAGCAGTCCCAGGTCTCCACTCCCTCCCTGCTCTGTTTCTCTTCCTCCTGCTGGTGAGCTGGGGTGGGGGAAGGGCTTGGGTCCTGCTGGGCCACAGCTTTACTACACTACCCTGTTCTGTGAGGTTTGCTCTTATCTCCAGGTGTGTGCAGTTTAGCACAGTCTTCTTTCCTGATGCTCTTCCATGAGTAGTTGTATTAGTTATATTTTCATATTATATGTGGTTTTAGGAGGAAGCCTTTCTCTTACCTCTCACACCACCCTGTTTAATCCTTTTCCTCCTGAACACTTTTGACCATTGTAGAGAATCAGGTGTCCCATATGGGTCATTGCTCGTTTTGCTTACCTGAGGTCTAGTTAGCATCTATCACTCAATATATTTTCTTCACTTCTCTCTATTTCCCAGGTGATCTATTTCTCTTGCAAGTCTGTATATTTGCCATTATCTGATGTTGTATTGGAACATATTTTTCTCCTTATCGTAAAGGAGGGAACCATTTCAAGAAACCATTTGAAGATTTTTGGTTCTTGAACGGTAGCTTTTATTACTCTGAAGATAAGCTAATGGTGTAATCTACCATCTTGTTAAATGTATACAAATATTCAAACAATCCTTAGACTCTAGGAAGCTTGAAGGATGCATGCTCCCTTTTACTCCCTTTTACATCATTAGGTTTTTGTTCATGTGCACTGAAATCAAAGGTAAAATAAAAATGAGCAAAGCAATTACCATGTTGAGCAGAGGAAATGAAGCTGAATGGAAGCTTTTAGTTAACTGCGTGTGATTCCCAGTTGTCCACGCAGTAGTGATGGTAGCACAGAGTGGCAAGGGCATCTCTTCCTTTCTTGTGAAGGCTTCCTCATCTTTTTTGGTGTCGTAAAGAGCCTACTGCCTTCTTACTAGGCATGGTCAGCTGATGGCAATTTCTAGAAAAGTTTGGAGTGGATGAGGGAGTTTGGAGTGGATGAGAGAGTTCGTGGGAAATGGATGCACGTCCTCTTCTGTCCCAGAAAGATGAGATTGGCATCATGGTTGTGGTTTATAAACCATTTTATGTGTATACCCTGAATTGGCCCTTCCTCTCTACTTTTTCAGGTCTGGAATCCTCCAAGGAATCCCATATAGTCAGGAACATACTAGAATTGAATAAGGTCTTCCCCACAAAGCCTTCACCCTTACTGAACAATCTCCCTTCCCCATAAAGGATTTAAGTGAGGTACTCTGGGCTCAGAAGGAGGTTCTGGGGCTGCAGGTGTCGTCAGACTGTTTGTTTTAGCTCCAGCCTGAGAGTTATTCACACAGATATTTACTAAGTGACTTCTCTATGCCAGGCACTGCTCCAGGCTCTGAGAATATGGCAGTGATAAAAATCAATGGAGACCTTGTAGAACTTCTATTCCAGAGGTTACCCAAGCTCAGGGTTTTGAAGAATATGTACCTTTTGGGACTGTGGTTTTCCTGGGTGGCAGGAAGCAAGGGTGAGCAAGATCCCAGCTGAGACCTTTCATAAAAACTTTTCATCTGGGCATAGCTGGTGTGGCTGTGCAGCGGGCCCCAGAGATGAAGCCACTCTGAGAGCAGGGCTTCACCCTTTTTATTGTGTTCTCTTCTGATACACATCTGAAAGAAATACAACCTCAGATTAAGAACTTATGTCCTGGAAACAAAAAGCTCTAAAAAACAGTATATTCTGACTTCCCTTCCAGACAAGATGTTATAGATGGGCTTTGATTTTCTCCTTTCTACTTACCAAAGCTATAATCCCTGGAAGTAGCACCAGAGACAACCAATGGAGAACCCAGAAAGATGGTAAGAAGAAGATAAACTGGTTTAGGACCCCAAAACTGGAAAACAGCACAACAGGGCATCTTACAAACCCACCCATGGAAGAAAGTTATCCAGGCCCAGGGTTTTCTGATAACTGAGCCTAGCCACAGAAGACAGCCTTGGTAGGTTCATTCCTCCCTATGGAATCTAGTGGTACTCTCTCCAACATGAGAAGAGCTGTACACCATGAAAAGAAAATAGAAAGATCTCAGCAAAGGAATAGAAATCATAAAAAGAACCAATCAATTATGGAATTAAAAAATAGAATAAAAGAAAATTTTAAAACCTTCTGGCTAGTCTCAGTAGCCCAGTGGAGAAAAAGTATAGAGGCAGTGAACCTGAGTGGAGATCAGTAGAATTCACCCTATCTGAACAGATAAAAAGTAGATTGAGTAATATTGAAAAGAGCTTCAGGAATCTGTGGATAAGATCATCAGGTTTTATAGTTATACTGTTGGAGGGAGAGAAGACAGAGAATGCATTGAAATAGTATTTGAAGAAGTAGTGGCTGAAAACTTCCCAAATTTGGTGAAAAAGACAAACTTACAGATCCAAGAAACTGAATGAATACCAAACAAGATAAAACAAATTAACACACATCATAACTGAGCATTTCTAAACAAAGATAAAAAGTCTTGAAAGCAAACAGGGACACATTACATATAAATACCAATTCAAAGGACAGTGGATTTTTCTTCTGCAACCCTGGAGGTAGAAAGAAGAGGCACATTTTTCCGGTGCTGAAAGAAAAGGCTATTAACTATGAGGTTTATATTTGGTGAAATTATCCTTTAGCATGAAGAAGAAATAAAAATGGTTTCACACAAAGAAAGGCTAAAAGAATTTGTTCCTAGATCTACCCAGAATAACCGACTATTGAAATTTCCTCAGACAAAAAGTAAAAGATAAGAATCTTGAAGCATCAGGAAGAAAGAACAATAAGAAAAGCAAGAATATGGGTACTTATAACTGACACTCCTTTTCTTCAGAGTTTTATCAATTGTATTTGATGATTGAAATACAAACTCTAACATCTCATATTCAAGACAATATTTAGAAGTGAGAAAAGTAAAGAGACTTAAATGGAAGTGAGGTTTCCACACTTCATTAGAAATGGCACAATGTTAGTATCATAACTGGTTATGTCACATTTGTTCACTGTGATACTTAAAGCAACCACTATGAAAACCATACAAGAGATGCACTAAAAACACTATGAATAAATCAAGATGGAATCCTAAAAAATGTTCAAGTAACCCAAAGGAAGGCAAGAAAAGAGAATCAGAAGAATGATAATCAGAGAAAATAAGAAGAAAACAGCAAAATGGCAGACTTAAGCACTAACATCAATAATTATTAAATGTTAAGTGGTCTAAATACACCAAAAAAAGATAGAAATTGGCAATAGATTAAAAAAACAAACTACAACAATATTTTTCATATAAGAAAATCACTTCAAATTCAATAACATAGAGAGATTGAAAGTAAAAGGCACCATGCAAAGACTGGTGAAAAAATGTAGACATGACTATATTGGGAAAAGGTACATTTCAGATCAAAGGATATTACTAAGATTATTATCATTACATAATAATAAAAGGATCAATTCACCAGGAAGCCATAAAGATTGTAAATGCATGCTCACCAAGAAGGAGTCTCAAAATTCATAAAGAAAAAACTGACAGAGCTGAAAAGAGAAATAGATAAATCTGCAGTTATAGTTGGGGACTTCCAACACTCTCTTATAGCAACAAATAGAACTACTAGACAGAAAATCAGCAAGGATATAGAAGATCTAAACACAACCAACAGGATCTAATTGACATTGGTAGAATACTCTACCCAATAATAGCAGAATACACATTCTTAGACTTGACCAAAGGCATGAACCATGAAAGGAAAAACAATGATAAGTTGGATATCATCAAAACTTAAAAATTTTTCCTCTGCAAAAGCCTAAGTGTAAGGGATAAGAAGGGAAAATACAGACCAGGAGAAAATACTTGTAAACCACATATATATCTAACAAAGAACTAGTATCAAGAATATATAAAGAACTCAACAACAAAAACATCCAATTAGAAAATGGGCAAAATACATGAGCAGTCATTTCACTGAAGAGGATATATAGATGGCAAGCGCATGAAGAAAATATGTTCAACATCTCTAGCCATCAGAGGAATGCAAACTGAGACCACAATGAAATATCACTACACACCTCTCAGAATGGCCAAAATAAAAAGCGACATCATCAAATGCTGGTGAGCATGCAGAGAAACAGAATCACTTACCAATATTGCTAGTGGGAATAAAATGGCATAGCATTTCTGGAAGAATGTTTGACAGTTTCTTTAAAAAAATCTATACAGGTAATTACCATACAACCCAGATATTACACTCTTGGGCATTTATCTCAGAAAAATCTATACAGGTAATTACCATACAACCCAGATATTACACTCTTTGGCATTTATCTCAGAGAAATAAAACTTACATTCACATAAAAGCCTAAATATAAGTGCTCATAGCAGCTTTATTTACAATAGCCAAAAAGTGGAATCAGCTGGAATCTATCAACAGGTAAATGGTTAAACAAACCGTCATACATCTATACAATTGAATAGTACCCAGCAATAAAATGGAACAATTATACATACAGCAACATGGATGAATCTCCAGGTAATAATGCTGAATAAAAAAAAGCTAATCCAAAAAGTTTACATAACATAATATTCCATTTATATAAATTTTTAAATGACAATACTTAGAAATAAAGGACAGTTGCCAGGTTTTAGGGATGGGAGGAGGGAATTATGAAAGGGCAACATGTAGGATTCTTGTTATGGTAGATCTTTTCAGTATCTTGATTGAGATGGTGGATACAGTAACATATATATCTGATAAAATTGTGTAGAACTAAATACACATATATGTATCCCCCTCCACATACAAATGCCTGCAACTGCATGTGAATCTAGAATTATTCCAATTAAAAAAACACTCCATTCTTCTCTCTTCTTCATAAATATAGAGTTGTTTCTACTCCCAGCAATACTAACAACAAAACCTTGGCCCCAGTGTCTGAGAAGGTTCGATAAGAGTTTTACAGCAGCCATCAACTGGTCATAATCTGTAGTGAATTCAAGACTTTTGGCATACCATCATATAAAATACTCTCTCCAGAAGTATTCAAACAATATTATCCAAGCCTGTAGACTTCATCCAGTTGAAGAGGAACAAATTAAATGACATAAACAGGAAAAAAAAAGTGTAGGCCATTCTACAGGACAGTAGCATGGAAATAAAAAGAAAATCATTTGTGGAACTTTCAGCTTACTTTTAACTGTGCACACACACATGCATACATATGTATATTATAGGTAAATGCAAAACACTATGCAGTGTCGACAGTTGTTGAATCAAATGATAGGTATATTATTGTGGTGTTCTTTCAACTTTTCTGTTTTCCAGGACATTTTCTTAGTGACAAGTTGGTGGGAAACAAAACCTGTTGTCTGTCTGGGGATTGGATGATATTTTAGGTCCTTTCTCCCTGTGACTTTTCAGACACTGAAGTTCAAATCTTGGCTCTGATATATATTAGCTGTATCCTCTGGGCCTCGTTTTTTTCCTCATGTTTAAAGATGGAGATTTTGGAACAGTTCTAAAATTCTGTAATATTTTAAAGTCACCAGAGAAGTTGATTCTAAATCTCTCAGTAATCTATTCACACCATGAACAATCCTTATTGCCAGTTTATTTTTCTTTCAACCTGAATCATCAGTGATTTAAGAACTTTATCTCCCCTTCTAGATCCAATAAAGAGAGGACAGACAGAAAATATTCTTTAAATGCCCTTTGTTCGCCCTTTACCTTCCTCCTTTCCTAACCTAGTCATTTCCAGCAAGTCAAACTGACATGCAATTATTCTGTATACTATGTCAGTCATCATACTGTGCACAAGTCTCTTTAGCTTCTCCATGATCAGTATTTAGTCATATCTGACTTTCCTCTGTGTCCTTTCCAAGGTCTATCAGTCCAAGGTTGCTCTGAGCTGCCCAACCAGTATGTCTAATCTAAGGATAAGACCCAAATTTGATCAGAATTCTAGGCATGACATCATCATTCCCCTTCCAAGGTATGAAGCTGAACATTATTATGAAGATTTGTGCTAACGTGTATTTCCCATCAACACAAAGCCCAGCTTCGGGAGCAGAGGATTGGGAATCTTTTTACTAGCAAAGTCTGAGTAGCCCCAAGAGAGAGGAGAGGCTGAGCAAGTAGATTCTTAGAGGAAGAAAAGAATAGAAGTGATTTAAAAGCTGTTAGGCTAGGGTCTGTTAGACACATAGGTTTTAAGTTTGTTCATTCTAACAAATCAAAAACTCTTTGAAGCTTTCTCTCTTGAACTTCCTCTTAACAAAATGTAAATTTTTTAGGACATTTTTGTAGAATAGTTTGATGTTCACGACAAAATTGAGAGGAAAGTATAGAGATTTCTCCTATAATCTTTGCCCCTTCACATGAATAGCTTCCGTTATTAACATCCCCCAACAGACTGGTACATTTGCTGCAATTGTGAACCTCCATTGACACCTCATGATCACCTAAAGTCCACAGTTTACATTACAGTTCACACTTGGTGTCCCTGGGTTGGGACAAATGGATAATGACAGGTATTCACCATAATAATATCTTAAAAGATTTTTTCTCTGCTCTAAAAATCCTCTGTGTTCCACGTATTCATCCCTCTCTCAATACACAATGCCTGGCAACCACTGATTTTTTAACTGTCTCCATAGTTAGGCCTTTTCCAGAATGTCATACAGTTGGATTCATATAGTAGGTAGCTTTTTCAGATTGGCCTCTTTCTCTTAGTAATAAGTAAAATAAAAATAAGTGAAATAGTCCATTGTCTTGATATACAACAGTTTATTTAGCCATTCACCTACTGAAGGGCATTTTCGTTGCTTCTAAGTTTTGGCAGTTATGAATGAAGCTGCTTTAAACATCTGTGTGCAGATTTTTGTGTGGAAATAAGTTTTCAGCTCCTTTGTGTGAACACCAAGCGCACAACTGCTGGACTGTATGATAAGAATTCCTTCATTTTGTAAGGAACCATCAAACTGTCTTCCAACGTGGCAGTATCATTTTCTAATCCCACCAGCAGTGAATAGAGTTCCTGTTGCTCCACATTCTCACCAGCATTTGGTGTTGTCAGTGTTCCAGATTTTGACTATTATAATATATCTGCATTTTTAGTTATGTAAATGTACTCAGTTATCTAAATTTTCTCTCATGCAACCTTGAAAATTTGTAGTAGTATTATAATTTAAAAGTTTAAGTTCTTTTTACTTACATTCTTTGTTATAGGCATATCTTTTCTATAGGCTATTTCCCAAAGTTAGCTTGCCAATACAAAGGAAGTGGTTCTTAAACTTTACTTCATGAAAATATTTTCATTTGTTGATTATGGTTTATTATGATTGTTATTTAAAAATCAAGGCTTCACACATAATGCAGCGGGGGGGTCACGGGGAGGGCAGTATTTATAGAGAAGACAAGTAATAATTCTATAGCATCTTACTACGCTGATGGACAGTGACTGTAGTGGGGTGTGGGGGGGACTTGATAATAGGGGGTCTAGTAACCATAATGTTGTTCAAGTGATTGTACATTAATGATACCAAAAAAAACCACAAGGCGTCATCATTTAAAGGATTAAGTTACCAACCATACTAGTCCAGGGAAAATACTAGGTTCTTATAAATTTATTATGTCTACAGTATATGACCAAGTTTATAGGCCCTGTACAGTTGGCATCTGCTAGAGAATTAGAAGAGGGAGAAATTGCTTATTTCCCTTGGGAGGCCAAGAAATGCATATCTGGAAACCATACCCACCCCTTCTGGACTGTGCTCTGGCACCCAGCATGCCAAGCTCTCTGCCAAGCCCACTTCCAAAGCCTGTGTGGGCCTCTGCCCCAGATCTGACTTATTCCAGAATACACACATGTGCACCTGCAAGTCTGAGATACAACCAACAGGACAATGTAGGGAACGTGGCTGGAGCTCAGATATGTGAACTCCGCTGTCCATCCCTTATGCCAAGTTCCACCTATGTCAGATGGAGCCAGGGATGGAAAGAACAGAGGGTGGGTGCATGCCGGCACTGAGGCTGGCTTTCTCAGCAGTACCACAGTCAGCAACGGAAAAGATCCCCCAAATTCCAATTTAGAACCTGAAAGTATATGTGTCAAAGTAGAGGCTAGAACATATTTTATTTAACATTCAGTTGACTTGGTCCCTAACCTTCAAATATTTAGGCATGGGGTGTGGATCTCCATTAGTACTCTTCTCCCAGACTTCACAAATGGTAGGGGCAGACCTGTTTGCTAATGTTTAAACACTGAGAGAGTCACGTGAGAAGTCCCCATTTCTAGCTGTTCTTGGTGTCTAGTGGTGGCTTCCCCTGTGGTCATATCCTCTTCAAGGGGCCTGTGTCCCCCAGCCTGCTTCCTTCATTCCCAAGTCCTGCCTGCCTTCATAGGCATTTGACTTGTCAGCTGCTGTATCCTGTATCTAGAGCTGAATAGGAATCTCCCTCGATCTCCTAACTTACCTAGCACTAGCTATGAGCACCGCTCTGCACCAAATGCTGGAGATCATACACACCTTAGCCCTGAAAATGGTTTGCAACTCTGAAAGCCATTGTAGGTGGGCCTGGAGGGAGCTGGGGCGGGGCCAGACCGCTGCAGAGGTGGGCAGGGACTCGGGCACTGAACTCTGGAGGAAAAGTCCGGAAAGAGACCACTTATGGTTTCCAGCTGGAAGGGACAGCTTTCTCACCACTTTAACAGGCCTTTCTAATTGCTGGGTGTAAATGGAGAGAAGAAGATGCTTTTTAATAACTTAAAAAAAAAAAAAATGAAAGCAGACTTGTACTTGAGATATAGGTGATTCTGGACGTCCTCTTTCTCCATTCACACCCGGGAAGTCCTTTAACCATGGAAAGCATCATCCCAAAGCCAAAGATAGAAATCTTAAAAAAACTGGTTGAACAAGCATTCTGTGTGAAAGGGTTCTTTCAGCCACCCGGCCCACTCGCTCGCAAAGAGGGACATGAGAACTCCGTCAGCGTGGTTTTGTTCCCACTAAGACAAACAGGCAGACTGGCTGTCTCGAAAGAGAGAGAGCAGCGGCGGCAGCAAGGGGGGGCTGCTTATATAGGAATTTAGGGCCTTGGTGAGCAAGATGGTAGCCTTGGGACTTCTGAGAAACAGAATCTGTTGCAGACAATAGGGTCCTTTGCTACCCTCGGGTGCAGCTTCTGTAAGTAATAAGGAGCCGCTGTGCCCGGAGACAGTTCAAGGTTGTGTGTTAAACTGAACTTAACCTTCCTTCAAGGTTGTGTGTTAAAGGGAACCTAACATGGTGTGCACACATTTAAGCAGAATCATCACTCAGTCACAGGATGTACACAGTTCCCAATCCTTTGCAGTTTCCACTACAGAGTGAGAAGGACAGGGCCTCTGGGGAGGTAGGAGGTGTAGGATGGGGGCTGGACACCAAAAGAAGGAAAAATCTGGGATGGGAAACAAACTTAGAAGACACAAAAAATATGTCCTGGGTGGACCCTCTTTACTGCCAGACATTTGGGGCAAAGTGAAGCGCCTGGAGCAGGCATCCCTCCTGACGGCTACAAAAAGGTTTTCCTCTTTACCTTAATTATGAAGTTTTGTTTTTGGGTATCAAGATATATTTTGTAGGGAGCATCTAAGTCAGATCCACATACCCTGCTCATAATTCCTAAGAACAGACTGTGGATACTGCCAGTAGACACCTGGGTTCTAATCTCTGCTTATCCCTTTGCTGCTTTCTTACTGAGCCAGTTTCTGCACTGTGGGGACTAATGCCTACATCACGGTTGTTGTGAGCATAATGAGACGGTGCATGTGGAATCCGTGCTGTGTGGTACCTGGCACATGTTAGGTGATCCTTAATGTCAGCTTCGTTCCTTTCTTCTAAGAGAGAGCAACTCCAGGGAGATTCAGCTGGACCAAAACACTGTCGTCAGCCTGTAAGCCGGTAAGCTCTGTGTCCTGGGACTGCTCTGTCCAAGTTACCAGAGCCATAGAAATGGAGAAGAAACTTCTGTTTTGTTAAATTTATAGATTAGCCTGGCAGAAAAAAAAGATACATTTTTTTCTTGACAGTTTCACATTACGCCAAAATGAAGAATATGTGAGTTATTTAATAGTATCTGTGTAGAATGACAAACAAAGCTCTTCCACTAATTCTTGAAGAATTTGTGACTTCGTGCTTAAATAATAAGTAATAAATACTAGAGTTGATTTTTCTGACAGATTTCTTCAGTCTTTCAATGATGACAGTGTGTCAGTGAAGAATGCAAAAATCAGTACAAATGAATGCATCCGTTCAGTATGAAATAAGAACTGAGTCTCCCTGCTTGATAACATCCTACCCTTAATTTCATCCATGTAACCCCATGGTACCAGATTGCCTCCTTTGTAAATTGAATGCTCCAAAGATTATTCTCCAAGCTTCAAAGAGTTCTACCTTTTTCTGTGCTATAAATATTCACAACTGGCTACCTTTTCCTGTCCCATAAATATTCACCCATTAGCATAAGTGGGTGGGGTAAGGCTTCCCCAGAACCAGTCTCTGGAAGCGTGGGGAGAGCTCTCCAGGGTCAGATTCTAGAAGGAACCGCCCTGTCCCGATTGCAGCCACCCTGTTAGGGGTTCCTTTGTCTCATCCTCCAGGCTCCTCTCCCTTCTTGCCACCCAACTTTCCACATGGTGACATCTATCTAGGCATCTCATGCCAGGAATTCATCCACTTGGTACGTATATAGTCATTAATGCTATAAATGAAAAATTATTCATTGGAACTTGTTAAGAAGAGCAAGGAAGACTTTATTCAGAACTATTGCAATAGGAGCCCAAATTACTGTAATAGAAGAGAGAGTTTGAACTCCACTCCAGATACAAACAGGGACAAGTGGGGATTTATAGCTGACCAACAGGATGAGTTAGTGGATGGAAAATTACTAAGGGGAACTTGGTTAGGTGTCAAGGATGGGGGAGGGGTGTGGAGAGGAACCCAATTTGCCATCAAGGGTGGGACATTCTCAATAAACTGATTTAGCAGGATTACTGCTAAAACTGGTCTCTGCAGGCCAGGGTTGTGGGCCAAGGATGAGGCCTACTTGAAAAAAGGACTCAGAGGAGCCCCAGTAAAGTTTCATCAGGGTGGGAGTCCTTGTCAATACTCTGCTACTTCCTCTGGCGGGAAAGTCTCCCTAATGAAGTGACATTTGACTTAAGACTTAAAGAATTTAAAACATGTTAGCCCAGTGAACAGAAGGGCGAGGCCAGTCTGGACACAAAGGAGGTAAATGCAAGAGAGAAACAGCAAGAAATATTCTTGATTCCATACCTTGATCAGCCTCTCATTGGAAGTAGCATTTCTTCTTTTGAATATTCTGTAGGTCTTAAAGGTACAACAGGCATACTGTAGGTAGGAGTCAGAAGTCATGTTACTGTTGTGCAACTAACTCCTCAGAGCTATGGATCTGAACTTCACTATTTAAGATTAAAAAGGTGCTAGCATTTGGGATCTTATTCTGGGAGCTACACTGCATATTGCAGGATATTTGGCCTTACTGGCTTCTGCCCAACAAATTCTGATAGCATTCTCCAAATATTATGAAAACCAGCAAACCCCTCCCATACACCCATTACCAGATGTCCCCCAAATGGGGAGGGAGTGATCCTATTGTGAATCACCATTGAGTCAGAAAGATTCCTGCTAGCTCTCAGTTGCCTCGTTCTATTTGTAGTGTAAGCCATTCTGGAAGAACCAGCCTTGACCTTAATCCACTTTCCCTCCAAGCTTCCCCAGTCCCTTAGCTTGTGGCAGTCAGCAATTACTTGCAGTATTTATGTTGCCTCAGGTCCAGAGAATTTCATAGGTGGGTAAGTATCATCCCCAGTTTCTGAATATGGAAGAAGGAGGTTGGAAAGTTCCAGTTCTTTCTTTTGGGAATGTCCTGTGTGAGCCAGAACTAGGGAAACCTTCTGTGCCTTGGTTAACAGAAAAGGGGCAAGGATTAAAGCATGAGGGAAAACTGGAGATAGTCTATTTCCAGAGCCCGAACATTTAAATATTTTCCTCTTTTGGAAGTTAAACCGCTGATCTTTCTAAGTAGGCCCTTAACAATCTCTGAGATTTTGTTAGGATGAATATAGGCACTGAAATCTTCCTACAGCAAAACCCCAAGTCCTAAAATGTATTTCTCTTTGTCTGAATATTTTAACTTATAAATTATGTGTCTATATACATATGTAAAGGATTTTCCAAATTCTGTTCTGCTACTTCAGAGTGGGATAATTTGGACTTACACTGAGGATTTAATATATGTTGATATTTTACAGTGTCTCCTGCAATGTAGTTACTGTTAAGTGGTGGCAATAAATAATAACCACTGGCTCTAATTGCATAGAGAATTGCCAAGTGATAATCTGTGACGTAATTAAGTAAAAGAAACCAATGTTGTCTTTAACCGCCTCCACAAAATAATTCCCCAGAGCTTTCCTGGGTAAAATTACTGTGTTGGGCAAAATTAGACCTCTGAGCACACTGTACCTTGGATACAAAAAAATCTACTGGTTCTTTGGGGGATTTTATTTGTTGTTAGTTTTTGTTTTTTGTTAAATCGACTAGGTCAAGCCTATGTTTATTCCTTTATAAATGTATTAAATGTTACTTTTATTTTGCCTCCAATTCCTAGAATAAAGCGGGGTGAAAAATAAAGATAAAGTTTTAGCTGAGGCTCAGTAGATGGGTTCATTGGAGCTCCCAGCCCCCCAGCTCAAGAAGTGTGTAGGGAGAAAGCATTGTCCTTCTTTAGTTTCCATGACCGGCCTGATTTGGACTGGCCTGGGGCTGCGTGGGTGTGCGTGTGGGCCTTCTTCTAGGAGAATTCTAGGCACTCCCACATCTCTGGTCCTGCCGATGAACTATTATAGGCACAGCCCTCTAGGCTCCAGCTGTCTTCTGAAGCCTCCAAAGGGGATTTTTCTGCTAGAGTTAAGCGCATGTCCAGTGTGGAAGAGGTGTAGGTGGGATCTGTAGGAGGCTTTTCCCCTCTGGGCCAAGGGAATATATATACCCTGGTTTCAGAAGAATGATCTAGCTGCTTGTCATTTTATCATTATTGTGATTTGTGAACCATAACTAAACATTACAGAAGTTGAGCAAGACCAGAATTTCCTTCCATCAGGCTTGCTCTACTGGTGCCCAAACTCATAAACAGTGTAGACAGTGGTAAGGGTCTCCCTGAGTCTGATCGCTGTGAAGGTCATGGCAGTCTTATACCCTTCTCTCTCCAAGAAGCCAGTAACCTTAAGGTGTCTTAAGGAAGATGAAACAATTGAAGGGTGATAGCCAGATAGAAAAATGTCTACCTGGAAGTCAGCCAACAAGCCGCATTTCTGTCAGGGTAGCTTATAGAGCATCCTGAATGTATTACCTGTGAAAAGACTTTTCTTTCCATCACATAATGATTTCCTGTGACTCTCTCCTTTTAATCTTTCATTAGTTTGATTGTTTGCTGCTGTTGTAGTCGTTTATATTAAGAAAGCTAGAATTTTAAAAGGGGGAAAGGATAAACCAACTTTGAAAACTTCAGTCGAATTGCACTTTCTAAATTCAGTCTCTATGAAGTCTGATGTGTATTACCCATATTTTTGAGGGCTGAGACTCCTAGTTATAGGCAACTAATTTTAGAGCCTTGGGATTTCTCTTGGTTTTAAGATCTTGTTATCCTGCTAGAATATACTGATCTCTTTATTAAGTACAGGGCTTTGGAGGCTTCATTTGGAGGTAGGTAATTTTCTGAATTAACTAAAATTATGAGATGTTGCATACTTTCAACTCAAGCCGCAGGTGCACTTTCCATGAGATGCAACATCTATAGAGTTGTTTTGCACTACTGAATTCAAATTACCTTGCACACTATTATCAGAGTTCTTGATTTCAGAAAGGAACCTCTTGATTGCAAGAGTGATTGTAGCATGTCAGCCAGAGGGAAGGAGCTCAGGTGGGTCAAATCATTCAACACAATGTAGTACTATGTAGTACTATGGGATGGGTGTTTCCTTAAAATGCCTTTTCATCATACTGTCCAATCTCTTATCCTGAAAGTGATCTTATGGTTATAAAATTCAGACAGGTTTAGAGGAGAAAATATTCCATTTCAAGTAGTGATTTGTATATAACCATGAAACCTGTGCACGATTTATAAATGTTACTTGAATTCTGTTAGAAGTAAGAGTAATGTGGTCATCCACATTAATTCACTCATGTGGGGAGAGCTTCTGCTCTGTGTGACTCCAGGTAGTCTGATGACCTTAGCTCTGTGCCTAGTATTCAATATTAAGTTCTTTGTTCCATTCTTCAGACTCTTTGAAGTTTTTACTTTTCTGAAGCTCCTTAACCAAGGGAGTTACCAGAATAGACAAGCATGAAAATAATTTTTTATGATTATTTAGTAATGGGTGGAATGGTCATAACTCACTTCACTGGGGATGGTTTTTCAATTCCTCTTCTGTGGTTCCCTATAAACCCTGGCTCAATCCCATCCCAAGAGCTAGATGAAGTAAACCCCTTCCTTGCTTGCATTTCAGCCTATCTTAAAGTGGTGTTTGAGAATGAGTTCTTTCCCAATGGGCTAAGAATCTCATTACATACCAAGCTTTCTATTTGTAAACATAACCATTTGCATTTATTATTAACTAGTCTAGATTGTCATTTTCTTACTGTCTTACTTCATACCAGTACTAACCTTAAGTGACTGCAGGCATGTCCCCCTCCTAAACCAAAATCAAGTTTTAAAGCTTAGTTTCCTTCCCTCCTCTTGGATATATGGTGCTCAGTGGCATATTATTCTATAAACATGAGCCATGATAGAAAAAGCACTTAAGGACATCATTTCCCTTAGCAATGAGCATAAGAGACACTGAAGGGAAGGAAATTAACCCAGTGGTGCTCCTAGAGTGGGTTTTGTCAATTTTAACTGTTTTGGATATTCCAACAGGTTGGTTTAGCTTGCCTGCCTTCCTTCATTCACTAAGAATCACTTGTTGAGCATCTACTATGTGTGGGTACTGAGATAAATAATTTGCGTGGATTCAGAGACAAATAATTCAGCCCTTATGGGGCTAGTTATCTAGGCTAGAGAGGCAAGTGATCTTTTCTTATGACTAGAATAGGAAATATTCCCTTCTGCAGACGTGGCATCTGTTTATGTGGGTTTTTATCACTTGTGTTAAATGTGATAAAATGGATGTGATAAATGTGATAAAAAGGAATGCAGACCCCACACAACCATGCACTTCTAGGCATCCCCTTGACAACCCGATGTCAAGTCCTATTAATACTAATATTAACATTGCGTGTAGCTGTCCTGGGTGCTGATTCGTACTCTGCGAGAACTAGGTACAACTCCAGCACCTCTGACTCACTTCCTACCCGACAGAGTTCCTTTTGTCCTAATTAATACCACTGTCCTTCTCTTCACACCCACATCTGCTCTGTAATTGAGTCCAGGGTAGTGTCCTCATAGTACTTCTCACATCTCTATCATTTCCCTTCAGCTCTCACCTGGTGTACTGCAGTCACTTCCTCCTAGTTGGGCTGATTCTATTCTCCCGATCCAATGTATCTAGTCCCTTCACCAGTCCAAACCTTCCTAAAGCATTAAGTGCCAGCGCTTCCCTCCTCTGCATAAATGTCAGGGGTTCCCCATCAAGTGGAATGAAGGCAGATCACAACCACATTTCTAACCTAACTTCTACATTCCTTTCCATTTTGTCCATGGCTTAACCAAACTTATCATTGCTCCCAATACAGTTCTATGCAATCGAGTCTTGTTGTTTATCTGGCCTCTTCTGCCCTTTCTTTCTGTGTCCAGTGTCCAACCTTCTCATTCTTCACAGCCCAACTGAAGATGTTCTAAAACCCACCAGCCACAAGTGACCACTCCTTCTCATGATCACCAAGTACTTTGCAACCTTTATTACTTTCTACCTGATATGATGGTCACTTACACAATAATGAAAACCACCATGACCGTCAGCACCTTGTATGGATTAGTATGAGCCAGTTGCTCTGCTATGGCTTTATGTACATTACCTTACTTCCTCATTACCTGTGAGGTAAGCGCTATGACCTTCCTTCTACAGATAAGAATACAAACCATAGCAAGACAAAGTACTTGCTAGGATCACATATAGAACAGCCAAAATATGAATCAGGGTCGGCCTACCTCCAAATCCTATTGCTTTTAATGACTATGCTTCACTGCCTCCCATGTACATACTTTTTAATGTCTCCTATGGGTTTTCATCTACTAGGAGAAAAACAAAACTATCCTTTTATCTTATGTGTCTTCCACAAAGTAGAATTTCATCATTTTTTTTAAATAAATGCCTCCTGACTTCTTATCTGGTTCCAGTTACTTAACATTTTTTTAAAGAAGACATTGGATGGTAAGAAATTGCATTAACTGTTTGAGTAGATAGATGAATTTGGTGTTAATTTCTTTCTCTTTAATTCTTTGAGAATTTAGAAGCACTTGGATTAAATGTGATAGAAATATTGATTTTATTTATTCAAACCATCTCTTCATTTAAAACAAAAAACAGAATAGGGGGAAGACAACTTCTGGAAGAATTAACTCTGAAGTGAATTATTGTGTGTGTACACACACATGGTTTATACTCTTGTTCTCCACAGAAACATAAACAAGGAAGAATCCTGGCAGATTGGAATCTGAGAGCTTTAGTTTCAGTGTCATTTTGGATGGTGTGTGTGAATACTTTGCATTCTTGGGCTGTATCCGGAGATGGATAGACCTGTCGGATTGATCTAGAGAAACACAGCCTCTTATCTTCATGCATCTTCTCACTTGAGTGAGAGCAGATATCTTCCCATTTTCATCAGTATTTTCTCTATAATAGCTCAAAATGAGAACTCAGTTCTCAGACAAGAACTTCATCCTTTGCATTCTGTCCTCTATAAGCAAATAGCTTGCTAAAGGTGGGTTGGGGCCGAGAATGACTATCCCTTACTCCTTCCATGTATTGGCATACTTGGTAGAGATAGTCGTACATTTGAAATAACCATACTTGTCTTTACAAAATGTGAACCATTTTAGTTGAGATTCTGTGACCTAAACTGAACTAAAAATTCAGAAAGCAGATGATCTGCTGTAGTTTGCCCCTTTTCTAAACCTCCACACATAGGATTGGGCCTCGCTGGTTATAAGATGTTTGAATGGTATTGAGTACATGATTTCTTTTATCTAATGCTGAGACTTTGAGCCAGATAGTCTCCAATTACAACTAATAATCAGTGGGCAACTTATTATCCTGGTGTTACAAAGAATTACATTCCTGTGCTAACACAAACCCCAAAGTGTTCTTTACCAAGCAGAATAGGATGAAGTTTACAGAGATCACAAATTAATTGCAAAGCTTTCTTTTCTTGCTTTCCTTCTTTTTTCACTCTTTCTTCTTCCTTTCTTCCCTACTCTCTACTTCCCTTTCTCCTGAGAGTATGAGCCTCAGCAAATCATGTGAGACAGAGTTAGATCCAGGCTTCTCTTCTCTGGGCGCTCACCCTCGCTGAGAAAAGTAATTGTCTAATTTGACTTTCCAGGTAACAATCACAGTAGTAAATTTAAGATTAAGCTCCTGCAAATATTAATTCTACTACAGCAAAATGAACCATTTTTATTATCATCTTCCTTGCATCTTATATTTTCAGAACACAAACAAAATTTTTTAAAGCTTTTCTTTGATTACCTCATTAAGAAACCTGGATTCGTTTTGCCTAGCTGTGCAATGGCACACAGAGACCATCCAGCTAAAGCTCGATTCACACAGGAATTATTAGAACCCATTTAGGAAAATATAACACCGTCATTCCTATCCCAGACTATTTTTTGAAAACGTTCATTCTCAGAAGAGGAGAAAATAGGCTTACCTGGATAGGACACAATTGAATTCTGCACACTTTCCATTGTCCTACTACCAACACCACTTTAGGACAACAGGGGTACCCCTAGAGTTCAGGCAAATACGAATACTGTCTCCTACCGGGATGTGTTTTCCAATTCACAAAGCTCCTTCATTCATGTGGTTTTGCATAAAGTTTGCAACAACCCTTTACTTGGAGGAACAGGAAATTGCTTCTTGCTGAACTTCAGCCTTCCACATGTGGTTGCATTTTTGGTGAGCAGCAGAGCCAGGGTGTCAAGACCTGGAGTGTAGGCCCCTTTGCCACGGTACCCACGGAAGGATTTCCCCCTGTCCAGAGGCCAAAATCATCAGAAGAGATACAGAGGGGGCGTGTGTTCCTCTTCACCTTAGCTTCTGCACCATCATCAGAGAAGGGACAAAGCATGTCCGGTAACCGTAGGGGCCATGCTGTGCTTATTTAATTAACTTGAAGGAACTTCGAATGGGATAAAGAGACGAAGTGGCACGCTCAAACGTAGTGTTGCTGCAGCTGTGAACGCAGCAATTTGGTAGCACGCTATCTGTAAAGCCACTTTGTGGTTTAAGAGCGACCTTAGAAAATTTCCAAGCAAATCTGTAAGTCCTTAGTGACACTCAGTGTGAGGTTTAACAGGCTTCAATACAGAATGGCCTAAAGAACTTTATGAACATTAACAGACTTATTGCTGCAGCAGAAAAATTAGTCTAGGAATATGCACTGTGATCTCAGAACTAAGAGGCTTCCCACGCTTCTTCTGAGAAAGAGTGTCACTGGGAACCCCATCATACCTTTACATGGTTATTTGATGACACATGGCCTCTTTTTTCCTATATTAGTCTAGGTTCTAGATTCTAGAGTTTCCATGAAAAATTCAAGGCCCAAAGGAGTCACTTCTTGAAACTTAAATATCTTGTCATTGGTAAAAGGCTGTTTTCCACTATTTTGTATCTCATTTGCATTATGCTGTTGACTTAATTTTTTAAAACCTGAGGTAGAGATGTTGGGTGCTTCAACTTGTAAAGACAACAATAAAACCTAAAAAATGAGTCACTGTTCTTAATCTCTAATGGCTCACAGCCTAATGATGAAATCCTTGTAGATAAACCATTAATAAATCCTAATTAACATAAAATTATTCTCTTTTGGGGAAAAGTTGGTCTTCTGTCTTCTAGTAATACAGTTCTTTATATTTCACTGGCAGTTCGCAGGTCACATGGGGCCTTGGCATGTGTGAGCACATTTGTGTTTTTAATTATCAACTGAAAACTGATATAATCCATTACTGACTATAGATGTGTTATGCAAATATAGAAAAGGATCAAGGAAATGTAAGTACCCATTTGTCATCTGTTAGTTCACTTTCATACAAATGGGAAAATACTCTGACAGAATTGTGATTGTAGGCAATACAGAAAATAAAATATTTTTCTATGGGTTATTAAAGTGAAACAATGTATAAGTCCAAATGAGTTGGTAGAATAAAGAAATTCTGGAAATGTCTTCTGTTCTCATTTCTACAATTTTCATGAAGTAGCTGAATTGTTCATGAGTTGGTTGGCTTAGAAACCGTGTTAGAAGATTCATGGAAACTTACTATGGCAGATTGCAAAGGCCAGCAAGCACTTAAAAAATTCACTTTTTATTTATAACAATTTTAAATATAGAATTATGAAGATAGCAGAGAGTTTTCTTACACCCTACTACTTTCCCTTATTATTAACATCTTGCATTAGTAAAGTGTACTTATCACAATAAGTAAACCAATATTGTTACATCATTAATCACTAAAGTCCATACTTTATTCAGATTTCTTCAGTTTTTACCTAATATCCTTTTTCTGGCCCAGGATCCCATCTACGATTCCACATTACATTTAGTCTTCATGTCTCCTTAGGCTTCTCATGACTGTGACAGCTTCTCAGACTTTTTTTGATTTTTTATGAAATTGACAGTTTTAAAGAGTATTGGTAAGATGTTTTACAAACTGTTCCTTGACTGGAACTTGTCTGATATTTTCCCCATGAAAACATTAAGATTAATCTGGGGTTATGATTTTTTAGGGGGAAAAGGTAAAATGCCATTTTCATGACCACATTAAGGACAAATATACTATCAACATGATTTATCCCTATTGGTGTTGACCCTAATCACGTGGCTGAGATAGTGTGTGTGTCTGGTTTCTCCAGTGTAAACACTCCATTCCCCCCCTTCCATACCATACTCTTTGGAAGGACGTCACTATGCTTAACCCACAATCCCAGGCTGGGGTATTATGGTCCACTTCCTGAAGGCAGAGTATCTGTCTAGTGAGCATTTTAAATTATAAAAAGCTGGACAGATTTCACAAGTCCAAGGTGTTGTAAGGAGGAAAGAGGAAAAAGATGAGGACATCCATACAAGGAAGTCAAGAAGTAAGGAATTCAAGACAATGATCACAGCTAATGTATGAGGCATGGTCACACTCCACAATAGTGGGAAAGCCTCACGATTTGAGACCCATTCTATTCACCTTTCTCCTGCCCTCTCAGTTCCTCCAGAAAAGTGAAGCATTTGAACATTTGGAAACTGTAATGAAGTCCAGAATCCTTTTACTTTTCTCCTGGGATCAACCCATGAATATACTACTTCATACACTGACAATGCCTAGCCTACAACAAGGTTCTGTTCTCAAAATGCGTAAAATTGGTTTTTAGGTTTCCAGACAGAATTCATTGCCTTTTCTTGGGAGTGGATATGTGATGGAAGAGGTGCTATCTCTCATTCATACTGCTGCATTTGACTTGGTTAACCGCCCTCTGGTATTGAATAGTAGCTATGCAACAAACCATCCCCAAACTCAGCGGCTTGAAAAAGCAATCATTCATTATTGCTTATGCTCTGTGGGGCAGCTGACGTTGATCTGGGCTGGGTTCAGCCAGGTGGCTCTGCTTGCTGGGAGGACCTGCTGCTAGGCTGGGGCGTCACTGGCCTCTGTGCTCCTCGCCCTCTTTAGTCCACCATGCTAATGGCGGCATACTTGTACTATAGCAAAGGCACAAGGCAAGAGAATAAGCAGTAACATCTGCGATCTGTCATGTCCTTACTTATTAACACACTTGCCTCTTGTGGGTAAAACTGTAATACTTCCAGAATATCTCACCTGGCTTTAGTACATCTGCATATCAATAGGCGTTCAGAGGTGGAAAGAATTGTGGCTTTAGTGCATTGGCATCATTCCTCAGGGGTGGAGAGGAGTTCATCTCCATATCAGTGGGTAATCACCTGGGCAACAGAGGGCTCATCTGTACCTGAAAGGGGAGAGGAGGGCCGGTTTTGCTTCTGCTGGAGCAGGAAAGAGAGAAATGGCCCTGGACTACAGTTTATAAGTAATAAACGGATTTTAAACTTTATTTCTCCCTTTGACTGATTTCAGTTTTTAGGGTATTTTGCCCCAGGATTTCCTTTCCGCAGACTTACACTGTTTTTTTTTTTAACACAATACTATCTTGATCCTCTTACTTTTTATTTTCTTAATTTTTCGTATTCGACCACAGTACTGTATGTAGACTTTACCTAAGGCTCAGCCCCTTAGTCCTGATTTTCTCCATGTGTGATCTTCCAAAGAAACCTTATTCAGGGTCAGACTCTCTAATTCCCTAATGGCCATTTCTAGTTCACCACTGGACACTTCCATATTTCCATTAGGAATTGCCTAAACTCATAATATTTGGTCCCAGGCTTCACTTAGATCAGTGTTTCTTCCTGTGGGTAAAATTGCAATATTTCCAGAATCTCTTGCCTGGCCTTAGTGCATCTCCAAATCAATAGGTGTTTCCAAGGGGTGGAGAGAAGTAGTCCATTTCCATATCAATAGGTGATTACAAGGGGGAGCAAAGGCATATCTAGACTGGAGAGGTTGGGTGGGGTCCATTTTTCCAGCCGGTCACAAGAGACATTGGCAAGCAGAAGTGGATGACTGCTTGTAAGGAATAAACGGGCTTCTCCCACTTTATTTCTCCCTTTGACTGATTTTGGTTTCAAAGGTAGTTTACCCCAGGCTGGGAACATACTTCCCCCAATCCCCCACCCCCCGCCCCGACAGAGTTACACCTTCCAACACAAAGCTGTGTGTCTGAAAAAGACTTGACTCTTCAGATCATGTTAGATATAAATGCAAAAACAAAAACAAAAACAAACCCTAATGAAAACTTAATCCTACATTAATAGGCATTTAACATCTCTAAAAGTTAAAAGAGACTATATCTGAAAGAAAACAGTGATGAGAGGAGTATTAAAAACCATTTCCTATGAGAAATGGTTAAAGTTACTAATACTCTTTTTTAATCTAGAGATTATTTAGGGTGCCATGGTCACCATGTTTAGACAGTTGAAAATATGTGATATGGGAACACCAGGGGCTTTTCCTTTGTAGCAGAACTTTACCCAGGGGGTGGATTTTGGGGAGGAAAATTTCTTGATACAAGGAAGAAATTTCTAGTAAACAGAATTGTACAGAAACAGAACAGGATGTTTATCTTTCTCAATTTTGTCACACCTCTCTCCTGAAATGGCTAGCTCCCCCTTCTCCTAATTATTCATCAGAATCTTATCCAACCTTCAAGATATATCCCAAGCCTTCAGCTCTCCATAAACTCTTCCATAACTACTCAAATTTTATCAGTTCCTTCCAACTCATGTTGCCAATCTCCTACCCTACCCCAACTAAACTAAGGACTGTTCAAAAATAGAAATATGACATTCTATGTTGTAACTGTAAGTATAAACACAATGCTGAGCTTATAATAGGCATTCAGAAAATTCATACTAGTTTACTGTTCAGTCACAAATCTCTTAATTTCTAATCTGGACTCATCAGACTTTTGGTTAGAAGTGGAACCATATTGAAATGCTCAAGACTCTGGTTATTGCAAACTGATTTCACAAGAAGACCTGGCTTCTGATTTTAAGAATGGCCTGAAGGAAGTAATGGATTTTCACCATCTCTTGCCATCCAAGCTTATATTTTCCTATGTACCAAAAAAAGACACTGAATTTAGAGATCCTTTAAGATTTTAGATTTATAGCTGAGATAGTTTTTTTGGAAGAATTAGCAGAATAGATATGCCACCATTTCTTCATGTCTGAAAATTATTTAATACAAAAATCAACTGGTGAACAGGAGTACATGATGTAAAGGACACATACAACCCTGGAGATCTGTCACTTTACTTTGTATTCAGGTATGCCTGTTGTCATAGTTACTGATGTACTCAAAGTGATTTCCTTCCTGAATCAGAGTCTCTCAATCCTCAACGAAAATAAGCTATTCTTCTTGCTTTATTTTTCTCCATCCAAGAATTGCAGCTAAAAAATAGCATCGGTTGCATGAATGTTTTTATATTTTTAGTAAGATTTTAAACATACAAGAGGAAGATGAGTTTTAATTCAAGTAAGTGCCTCTGATTGAAGTTTCACCTCCTTTGTTGAGCAATGATTCATTGAGGAGGTGGGCACTCGAGACACAGATATGATTATGGCCCAGTCCCTGCCCTAGAAGATATTAGAGCTTTGGAGGGAGAGAGATGAACAAAGGATACATTTCAATGAAATGCAATCAATGCTGTGGTGGAAGTACTGTGTAAAGACCGGTGAGAACATGAAAGAGAGACCCCTCATCAAGTCGGGTGCAGTCAGATCAAAGGGAGGTTTCCATCCCATGAGTCCTAAGGCTTTGCTCCTGTGCAGTGTAGCAAATATATTTTTGGTCATTTTGGGCACAGAATAGCATGTAACTCTATAGGCTGGGCTCTGGAGCCCTGGAGTGAGGTGGTCAGCACTTGCCGGACAATGTGCCATCACCTGCTAGTATTCACACAGCCGCTCCTTTGTGCTTTGGCTGCAGGAACTCCTTCACAGACATCCTGCGTGCCATCTTGCTGTCATTGGAGGTCCTCATTGAAGACCCAGAGCTTCAGATAAGTGGTTTCCTTTTAATTATAGACTGGAGTAATTTTTCCTTCAAGCAAGCCTCCAAACTGACACCTTCCATCCTCAAGCTGGCCATTGAAGGGTTGCAGGTATGTTCAACGAATGTCCAATTGACTGTCTATGGCAATGCCCTCTTTTTCTTATTGCAACCAATGTAATGATTGTATTTTAGAAAGCAAAAAGAAAGCTTAGATAAAATCCACCTGTGAATATGCCACATTTTTACCTCAGCCTGAATTTAGTTTTTTTTTAATTAGCATTCATTTTCATTAACAACTCTAAATTACTGTTACCATAGGCACCAATTACCTACTGTAGCAATTATGAATAAAGCTCAGAGATGTTTAGCCTAATCCATCTGAGAGCTCACAAAAATTAAAATTAGAAAATAGCTGCTTTATGTAGAGGTGGCATGGGGGCTTTCTAGGGTTTCTTGAAGCATGTTTCCACCATGGAAATGCACCCTGTGTGTCTCCACCTCCCACAATGCAATGTGCCAAAGTGTTTGCACTCAAGTAGATCGCTTCTGTGCAAACAGAGGAGGCAGACAAAACTGCTTGCTATTTGTATGACCAGATATCAGGACTTTGGGGAAGGGGTTTTTGTGCTGCATGCGGGTTAGGATAGACAGTCTCTGGAGTGTCTCCTACTTCTCAGGACCAGTGATTCTATGAAAAGCAGCAAACTCAGAGGGTTTAGCTTCTTGGTGACGTGTTATTACAGTACCAAAGCAAAGGCACAGTTGAGGGAGATTCAGAATTTGCATAGATAAAACTCATGTCCCTTCTTAATTTTGTAGGAAGATTGACTCACTGGGGCTCTCCTTGCCTCCCAATAGATTGCAGTTATATGCAGCCACGTAGATAGCAAGGTGTTCGCTGATCTTCGATCAAGTAACTATTACTCATGCTCTTCAAAGTGCAGGACCAGAAAATGCATTTCAATCACCCATCATACTCCAGTGTGAAGAGAAATTGATGGGTCTTTTTTTTTTTTAATGAGTATGGCAAAGCTTTATTGTGCATTCAAGCCTAACAAACCAACAGTTAATTCTTTTTTTTTTTTTTGGTAGTTTATTTATTTTTATTTTTATTTTATTTTTATTTTTTTTTTACAATTTATTTTGGTATCATTAACCTACAGTTACATGTGCAATATTATGGTGATTAAACTACCCCCTTCATCAGGTCTCCCCCACCAACCCCATTACAGTCACTGTCCATCAGCGTAGTGAGATGCTATAGAGTCACTACTTGTCTTCTCTGAGTTGTACAGCCCTCCCCTGCTACCCGTGCTCCTGCTACCTTACGTCTGCTAATCGTAATATGATGGGTCTTTTTTTTTAAACTATGGCTTATTCATATTTTTCCCCCAGCAAATATCTAACAGCTAGTGGGTCGGGTTTATTGAATAGATCTTTTTTATTGAAATGATTTCCTATTTCAAGGAAAGCAGAAGTAGAGCAGGCCTTTCAGAAGGAGAGGAACAAATATTCACCTTTCTGAGAACGCCATGCTAGCCTGGGTGGCTACACCACACAGTGTATTGGAGGCACATTTTAAAAGTTGCTGTCATGTTTCTATACAACATAGAGCGTCCCACCCTGCCTTTAAAATGCCAGCCATAAACTTGTGTGTACTTTACTATCAATCACTCTCTCTGAGCTGAACATCTACTCTCTCTCTCCTTTAAGCTTTTATCAAAGGGAGTTTTAAAGCAAGCTACAAGGTTTATTTCATGCCTATAATTATTCTGACCATATTTCCAGTATATTCTGTAGTACAATCTTAATTTTGTCTTTTCAAAAGAAAAGATAATTCATTATATCTGTAAATAGCTGTGATTTGAGTTCTGTGTATGTATAAGATTTTTTTTTCATAAATCAAGAAGGAAAATGTCCTTTATCCAGCCCTGTGTTTCAGTTTTTCTTTATGGAAGTGTCTGGACTATATAATATGTCTTTTGCCAACGTCACTAGGCTGCTGTGGGTCTAACTGAGTTAATGCACATGAATGTGTTTTAAAAGGTAAAGCTATATAAAACCTTGTAAGGTATCTTTATGAGAAATACTAGACCTTTTATGGGACCAGGTGGGTCCCATCTAGGCCTCCACTTGTCACATGCCAGGGTCCAGGATGAATTCCACAATGTCCTATGGCTCCAGTTAAAGAATAGTCTACTGGGAGAAGGGGAGGTGCATGAAGTTAGTGTCCGAGTAGAGAAAAGACTTCCCTCCATCATCTCACAGAGCAATGCCTGGACCCTAACTCTCCTGTTTTGTAAAGCAAGGTAAGCTCCCCTAAGTGTGGGAAAGCATCAGGCCAACCTGGAGTCAGGCTATCCTGGATCAGGAGCCAGCTTCTCCTGGGAATTCTGCCTGCCTAGGCCCTGAAGACCTGAGAACCCTTAGACAGGTGCAGTCCCTTCTGCCAAGAGATGGAAGCCAGCGGTTCAGGGGAAGCTGAGCTTGGGTGCAGCTCCTCCATCTAAGATACAGGCTCCTATACCATTTGGCTTGATGTCTTATCAACTGTGACAAAGCCCTGGGGGTCACTGCAGACAGTTTCTGCTCTTGCCCCACAGTGAGTAGTCAATTCTGGACAGCCACTGGCAATTTCTTGCTCCAGGTTCTCCCCTCTCAGGCTTTGGGGACATCCAGACACCACAGTCACCACCCCTCCACTGGCTCTCCCAGTGACCTTTCTTCGCTGCAGGGATTGCTCCCTTCCACAATAGCTATTAACTCCTTTGGACATTTCAAAAAAGTCGTAACTGGTACTAAGCAGAATTCATGCCTTTGTGGTCACACTATTATACAAGGAGAACCCCAGGCAGGTCTCCATTTGTCAGCTATGAAGGTCCAAGATAAATTCCAGAACACCACCGGCATGGGTGAAGGCTTCCGTGGACTTTAGTGGAGAAGGAGAAAGCTATTTAAGGCCAGTGTCCGCGAGAAAAGAGAAGCCACTGCTCTTCCTTTCTCCTCTGCACCCTTAGAGAGGCCTGCAGAAGTTGGGGTATCTGCTAGTCATGTGGGAGTTCGCAGGGAGGGGAGGCCCTATGCTCCCATGAAGGCCACTTGCCCACTTTGCTGTCTCGCCTTTTGTAGGGTAGACGTGAGAAAGTAGCCTTGTCAGCAGGATAACCAGACCACTTTCGTGCTAGGCCATCTGGTTTGGGATTTCAGCTGTTTATAGGAGCTGCCTAGGATTACCTGCTGCGTAACCCCTGGAGAATTTGGGGCTCTGGGCTATGACAAACCCCCACTCCACCCCCACAATAGGTAAGGCGCAGGGAGAAGTGGGTGGGGGCCCACTGCTCAGGCAGTGAGAAATTAGAATAATTTTAGTCAGTCTTGCACCTTGCATCACAACCTAGTTGCAGAACCCTGGGTTTTACCCCATTACCTCTGTTCTTAGTTCTCCATAATGACAGCTGTTCCATTGCTAATGATTGCAGGTTGGGTTTTCCACGGAGCAGGTGATGACACAGAGCTCAGCAAGCAGGAGATTTATCAGGGAGTGCTCTTGGGGTCAACGCTTATAAAAAGGAAGCTATTGGAAGAACACTTGGCAGCAGAAGTTAAACTGCGATTCAGTCATTTCCTGTGAAAGCTTCGGGTGTTCTGAAGCTGAGATGACCCTTCAAACTTGTCTGATTTGGTCCTGGACATTTCTATTCCCACATTGTTCAGCCAGTGGGTCAAGGCTGGCCTGGGAAGTGGTCGTGAGCTTGGGCAAGGTAGCTCTCCTTAGCCCGAGGCCCCAGAGGGCACTGTTACTGAGAACTTCCTCCTGGTAGCACCCCTGCAGCAGGGGAGGGAGTCCTCAGTCTTGAAGGAGCCCTGGCAGCATATCAGAATATCTACCACAATAAGCACAAGATATTTGTTATAGCCTGTAATGTAATGTCAAGGAACTTCCTCTATTTTAAATCTGGATGTTTAACTACTTTTTTTCTCGGCTACATACAGTCCCAATTATCCCCAGAGTGGAGGTGATAACCAGGTAATACAGAGGTGATGAGCGGTGGGCTAGCAAGTTGGTGACAGTTTTCCATTTGGGTCTATGAGTTGTATTTCTGTGTTTCAAAAGGTAATTTTATATATCCAACTGATCTTTGATAAAGAAAATACAGTGGAGAAAGATTGTCTTTTCAAAAAATTGTACTAGAACAATTGGATATCCACGTGCAAAAAACTGAGTCTAGACATAGATTCTCTTATATTCTTCTCAAAAATTAACTCAAAATGGGTCCCGAACCTAAATGTAAAACGCAAAAGTATAAAACACCTAAAATATAACATAGGAGAAAATATATGTAGCCTTGGGTATGGTGATGACTTTTTAGATAAAATATCAAAGGCACAGTCCATGGAAGAAACAATTGGTGAGATGGTTTTCATTAAAATTAATAACGTCCGATCTGCAAAAACAATGTCAAGAGAATAAGAAGAAAAGTCACAGACTAGGAAAAAATATTTGCAAAGGACACATCTGATAAAGGACTGTTATCCAAAATGTATAAAGAACTCTTAAAACCCAACAATAAGAGAATAGGCAAACCAATTTGAAAATAGGCCAAAGGGCTGAACAAACATCTCACCAAGGAGGGTAATGCAAGTGGCAAATAAGCATATGAAAAGCTATTCCACAGCATATGTCATCAGGGAAATGCAAATTAAAACAATGAAATATCACTATACACTTTTTAGAATGGCCAAGATCTGAAACATTGGCAAGCGTTGGGAAGGACGTGGAGTGATGAGAGCTGTCAATCACTGCTGGTGGGAATGGAAAATGGGACAGTCACCTTGAAACAGTGTGGTAGTTTCTCACAAAACTAACATACTCTTACCATATGATCCATGGTATTTATCCAGAAGGGTTGAAAACTTAGGTGCCCGTGAGTGTCTAGAGCAACTTTATTCATAAAATGGCCAAAACGTGGAAGCAACCAAGATGTCTTTCAGCAGGCGAATGGAAAAAAAAAACTATGGTACCTCAAAACCGTGGAATATAATTCAGCACTAAAAAGAAATGAGCTATCAAGCCATAAAAGACATGGAGGAACCTTAAATGTATATCATGAAGTGAAAACAGTCAATCTGAACATGGTACATACTGCATGATTCCAACTATATGACATTCTGGAAAAGGCACAACTACAGACAGTAAAAACATCAGTGGTAACCAGGGGTTGTGGGGTGGGGCAGGGAGGGAGGAACAGGTGTGGGCAGAAGATGCATGATACCATAATGACGGATACTTGTCATACATCTGTCCAGACTCACAGTAGGCACAACACCAGGAGTGAAGTGTGCTGTAAGCTATGGACTTTGGGTGATGATTATGCTGATTACTTATAACAAATGTCCCACTCTGGCGGGGGATGTAGACAATGGGCAAAGCTACTCATGTGCTGCGAGTGCAGGGGAAATCTCTGTACCTTCCCCTCAATTTTGCTGTGAACCTAAAACTGCTCTAAAAAATAAAGTCTAGATGAAGAAAAGGCAGTTATTTGCCTCTGACAACAACCATCAAAAAAATAGAACTTCTGTTATGCACTTCATAGGCTGAATAAATGAGTTATAATAATCATATAGAAGACTGATATTTAAGGAATCATCAGATTTTTGCATCAAAAGTTATCCTGTATCAGCCAGTCATGAAATCCTAATGGTATATATACTGTATATTCCTCCTTTTAGAGGAATGCTTTGAGGAAATGCCATTGTTTAGAATATTAAGTTGTCCCAGTTACATAAATATTTTATGAATATTAGCTCAAAGAACTTTAGTGAAAACACTAATTTTGAGAATGCCTGGAAACCACTTTCTCTCACTCCGCTGTTTGATCTCTTAAATGTGGTCAGTAATGCCTGAAAGAACTGTGGTGTCTGTTCATTACAACTTGTTTAAATTTTAATCAAACTTAAAGGAATATTTATGCCACCTTTTTAATACAGCACATTATTCTCAGTTCTGCTGGGAAATTCTGGCAGAATGAGCAACACGCGGAAGTCTTGTTCTTGGGTTTTGTAATGTTTCCAAAATCAATTTTTGGAATTATTTCGTGTAAATCACTGCAGCCCAACCATTACCACCAACACCCGGCATTTATCAATGTTCAGCCAACACGGAGACTTAAAGAGCTTCCTGTGCTGAAGTGTTTTACTTAGGAAGAGCTATCGCCCTGCCTCCCAGGGCTATTTACAAAATATTTGATTCCTCTGAGGACCCAGACATTTGTTAAGGTTTGGAGAAGCTTACTTTTCAGCAGCAGGAGGAGATGCGTGTTGCACTTTTCCCCTCTGTGCTTATGTTTTCCTTTGACCAATCACTTTATCAGCTCATTAACTCTAAATTCAAGGTTTACTGCATGATTTGTCTGTTGTTAAAGATGGTCTTGTAGTATTTGTGTTATAAATATTATAAATATTTGATTTGCACTACGGATGCTATTTAATATAAATATTTTGCTTATACTGACTATGACCCAGGCACTTTTCATGTGTCATTTGCTTTCCACCGTAAGCCTCTGAGGTTGCACTGTTATGTCACCACATTTTACGGATGATGAAACTAAAACCTAGAGAGATAAATCACTTGCCTGGGGTCCGTAGGTAGCAGGACCTGCACTGACACCCAAACGGTGGGCCTCTGCCCTCACCTACATCCAAGTAGTTGTACCGGCAGCGGCATCTGGGGATGTTTTTGGACATTCAGAACATTTTGAACATTTTCGATAGGGGTATCTCCCTTTCTCTACCTCCCTCCTCCAACTTTCCCAACAGCTCTGAGCCAGTCTAGTGCAAAAGGGGGGCCGCCGCTTTTCCACCTCTTAGCCCAAAGGCCAGAGGAGATTTGGAACAATGCTTGGAGGCTTGGCCCACTACAAATTGTGTATTTCCTGAGCATCCCCTTCCGTTACATCATTCCGGCCTGCATCCAATCTCTCTAGTCTCCTAAACACATCCATTCCCAAAACCCCTCTGTTCACTCACTCTTGGGAATCCAAAGTTCCCTATTCACTCGAAAAGCTAAAACAATAAAAAGTCTGTCAGGCCAGTGGGCGAGGTGGCAGTTGCCAAGAGTAAATGAATGCATAAAGTAATCGTAATTATTTGGAAAGGCAGCTTGAGCAGATTCCTTTCAAGTTATTAGTATATTCTCACTGAATCAAATCTATGACTCAAGCATGTCGACGTGCGGACTCATAGTATATTCATCCAACATCAGATGTGGATCAGGTACTCTTCTAAATAGGACTACAGCAGAGACCAAAGCTCCCTGGCCTCCTGAAGCTTGCATTCTGGGCCTTTATTACACAACATGTGGTCCACAATCCCCAGGAGCGGATGCAAATGCAGAACCTCAGGTCTACCCCAAACCTACTAAATCAGAGTCTGCAGTTCAAGGAGTCCTCCGGGTGATTGGGACGTACATCAAGGTGGAGAAGCACCGCTCTTACAAGTGGGATGGCAGAATAATACAATCTGGACTTTAAGTGCATCTGTTAACTCCCCTGGAGGGCTTGTTATAACCCACATCACTGGACCCCACTCCCAGAGCTTCTGAGGCCCTGGAGCTGGGGTGGAGCCCTTGAGTTTTCCCTTTAAAAGCGTCCCCAGGTGCTGCCACTGGCATGCCCACCTGGATGTAGGTGCGAGCAGAGGCCCACCAGGGCGTCAGTCCCGGTCCTGCCGCATATGGACCCCAGGCAAGTCATTTATCTCTCTGGGTTTGTTTCATCATTTGTAAAATGTGGTGTGATAACAGTACGACCTCAGAGGTTTATGGCGGAAAGTAAATAGTACATGAAAAGTGCCTGGGCCACATCAGTGCTTCTGAATGATAGAGTGTTATTAAAAGAAGGACGAGGCCAGCCCTCTTCCACGGATGCCTGTAGCTCTGCGGCACAGGGACTTCAATGGAATTGCTCTCCACTGCCCCAGCTCTCTGCGTGTGGATCTCTGAGCATCAGACCTTCCAGGCTGCTTGCCGGCCTAACAAGCACGCTCCTTCCATTCCCAGCTCAACTTCGTTAATGACTTAGGTCCAGATGGGTGTCACCTGCCCAGACTGGTACTTTCTTTCTATTCATGTGATATCCTTTTAATTATCCCCAAAGTGCACTCCCAATGCCTTTGCAGGGGGTGATTATGGGGTCAAAATTCACCTCTTTCATCCTATAAGACTCATTTCGGAAGTAACATTTACGGTGTCTTATTGGTCCTTAACAGTTTTCAGGTATTAAATAATATTAGATAGGAATAGATTGAAGGGAGAGCACATTTGTATTTTGCCAAGAAGGTTAATTCATGTCTTCTGAACACTCCAGGAATGCTTGAAGAACACTTTCCCTCTAGACAAACTTCTTTTTACATTCTCAGGCCACAAAGCTGTAATTCTGAATTTGTAACAGTGCAATGTGTTGTTATGGATATGTTTGAGGAGACAATATCTCTCTCCCTTAATGCTCTGCCTTGTTAAGTATCAATGAAACTGAAGAAGATAATTAGAGCTAATGACATTCTGGTGATCCTGATGACAGACAGCATGGCCCATTTAAAACAGTTCCCGTTAAATGGGTCTGTCTTTGGCATATTTTTGATAAATGGTGCTCCTGGACTCTCATGCATTATAGACCTAACTGATGCTCTGATTCACCTATTTCCAGAAACAGTTACTAAGGCTTTACTTTGAGCCAATCATAGAAGTAAACAGATGCAGTCCTGACTCTCAAGAGGTCATGGTTCAAAACAGAGGCAGACCCATAAACAAATGGTGAGGATAATGTAGAACATTCAGAAAGGAGATAAACCCCAGGTTAATAAAATCCCAGTTCAGACGGGAGGAGTTAAGAATGGCATCCTCATATCCCATCTGATTCTTAGCACGTGGGTGCAGATTAGCCAAGTGAAGGCAGGCGTGAGAAATTTCAGGCAGAGGTAATATGGGCAAAGATATAGAAGCAAGACATAACTCAGTAAGAGAAAGAAACAGAATTAATTTCATATTCCTAGAGTGCACAAGGGCCAGGCAAGGAGCTTGGCCTCAGAGGCTGCAGTCACTGGGGGCCACTGAACATATTTAGGCAGGATGGCAGCCCAGATTTATATTTCACATGGGATCAATTTGGAGGCTGTGAGCAGGGAAGCTGCAAGGTAGGGTAACCAATTAAAAGGCAGCTGCAATAATTCAGGTAAGAAATAACAGGGTCTAAGCTGGCAGTGACAGAAGGGACTTGATAATGCCATGAGAAGGAAAGTGGGCAGCGCTTCGTGGCTGGATGCTTGAGAATGGGAAGTGGCGGGGGAGGAGTCCAGGATGAAGCTTGGGTGTGCAGCAAGGGTGAAACTAGGGGTGAAGGCTGGGGGGCAGCCCCCTGAGGGGATCATGCGGACGGAGCGGGCAGGTGTGGGGAGATAACGAGCATTATTTGAGTGTTGGACATGTTGAGTTTACTATCCCACAGGATATTTGAATTGTTTACATTAAGTCTGAGCCAAGGGGAGAGATCTAAGCTGGGCTTATAGAGTTGGTATCATTTGGAATCATAGGAAAGAAAAAGATCTTTCAGGGAAAAACTCTTGAGTGAGGAGAAAGGACTGAGAAAAGAACCCAAGTGAAGGGCGACATAAATGAACAAGTCAGACAAAGAGGCGCGCGCAGCAGTGAGCAGGGAGGTTGAGCTGGGGCGCTGGAAGGATCACGAGCTCATCTCCTGACACGAACTAAGGGAGTGGAAACCCCTTGGTGGAAACCGCCTTGGAGGAGGCAAACCATTTCAGTGTGGCCGTGGAACAGCATCTAGGGAGCTCTGGTCTGAGGAGGGAGGTGGAGAATAGGAGAGAACACTACCAGGAAGTGTGTTCCACAGACCTCGGTGGGTGCGTGCAGAGAGGTGACTGGAGGACCAGGGCAGGAAGATGGTAGTGGATTCAGAAGTGGTCCATCTTGCTTTTCTGTCAGACATGATTTTAAGCAGAGGAATATATTAAGGGCATTAACAGAGCTGTGGAAGATCAGTCTTGACAGAGGATTGACCTTTGCGAACTGTATGGTTCCAGGTTAGTATTTCTCAGTGCCCCAAAGAAGAGATCTCTGCCTCTCATTATGAAAGGAAGTGTGTGGCTATCCAAGGATATTGTCTGAATATGTATTTGCAGAAATAACAGGCTACTACGAATTCCTTGCACCATCAGTGTCCCGGGGGGCAGGGTTGGGAGGACCTAGTGCTACAGAGTTAAGCAGTATTCAACATTCTTGAAGGTCCCCTGTTGAAAGAACCTGTGTGGACAACCTTGCCCTGCCCAACCTACATTCTCTAGTGAGGAAACTATAGGTATTAAAATAATGCACAATGGCAAAGAATCAGTCAGAGCTCTTTGATTTTATGGAATAGAAAAGCAACTCCAATCTGGTTCAAGCAGAACTAAAATGGAATGGGGACATTGATATAACAGAAAAGTCCGGAACTTCTTTCCCTTCAGGCCTAGCTAGATCTGGAGTTGCAATAGAAACAATGCCATAAGGACTCTGTCCCTCTCTCAGGTACCCTTTCCTCTGAATTGACTTTGAGCATGGAGTTTGCCTCAGAATTTTTTTTATACAGGGGCAATGAGGACTCTACAGTTCCAGGTACAGGTGACCTCTGGTGTCTGCATTCTTGGCAGTGGTGCGTGGACGGAGGGGCACTTTGGCCAGACCAGATTCTGAGCCCACCCAAGGCCTAGACTGAGAATGTTAGAGGGGTGGCGTGCAAAAGATGTTGGGTGATGACAAACGTTCCCACTTAGAAATATAAGGTAAAAGATAGAAGGGAAGTTTTCTTGCAATTCTCTGCTTGCTGCCCAATGTTGCAGGGGGGAATTAAGAAGTTGAGCTTGGCTTCTCTTTGACAATTAGTTCTATGGATAATCTTGGGAAATGGCTTAACATCTGTAGAGACCCAAGGTTCTTCATCAGCAAAAATAAAGAGGAGCGCTCCTGAGCTCGCGTTTTAATGAAAGCGAATGCAAACTGTGGTTCTTGTGTGACTTTCTGAGACTCATGCAGCAGGCCCAGGTAACGTGGACTACATGTCACGTTGTGGCAATGGCATCGGATGGTGGCCACTGAAGGTTACTGACGTCTGTGTGCTTTCACAGGCTCTGCAGACAGGGGGCTGTGCTACCTAATACTGAAAGGACCAGGCTGCCCTCGGGAACATCAAATGACCAAGGGACAAAGCTTCAGGGCCCCAGACAGTGTCACACGCTATTCAAGAGGTGGTCAGAGGCTACTCAGCTTCATTTCGTCCAGTCCCTTCCAGTATTTAAAGTTGTTGTCAAGGTGCTACATTAACTCAGGGAGGTCTACAAAGGTGTCCCAGGCATCAAACATGTCTGCGATGAAGTAGTCAATAAAGGAGATCTGGGGACGCTGCAGGTGTGTCTGTCAAAAACTGGCATCGCCACGGGCAAGCCCTGCTGCTTCTCCTCACCCATCTGAGAGAAATACTCTTCTGAGATGCGTGCAGCCCATTCAACGCACTGCTCCAAGGGCTGGCAGGGGTTGGACACATCAGCACACTTAGTCAGCATTCATTTAATCAGAGTCCTGTTCTCTGCAGTCCTGAGCATAGTGTTTATGGCTTCCTGATCGCTACCAGTTTCCCCATTTTCTTCCAGGGCTGCCAAAGGCTTGTTGATGCTGTTGACAAATTTGTTGACATGTTCGAAGTGCCTTGAAACTTCTGTGGCTAAGACCATGTCGATGACGCCCTGGTGCAACATCGGATAGTCATTCCTCTCCATGTTTTTGAAGACACTGCATTTGTCATCCCTGGTGGTCAGCTGGAAGGCCAAGGCCACGTGGTGGCTCTCCAGCACGGCAGTGTTATTCCTTGTACAGAATGGCCAGCGTGCTCTCGGCATTACACAGGAAGGAGCTGGTCCTCCCAGGGTGGTCCACGTCGTGAATGGTGGCGGCAGTGATGGCAGTGACCTCATCAACTGAATCGAAAGTTTGCTTTATCCTCTGTTTGCAAAGAAAATATGCAGTGGCGTGAGCACATCTGCAGAATGTGTGGAATTGTGGTAGGGTTAGAAGAATGGTAATTGGCTTTGGTCATTTGCAACCATGACCTCAGCGTTGTCTCAGAGCAGTTTAAGAATTCACAGATTCCAAAGCGAGCAAACATTTTGAGACCAAGGTGAATCAAAGGCCTTTTATGAGAGGCAGCCTCCAGCTCAAAAATATCAGAGTCCCAGTATTCCTCATTTTCCATGGCCCGAGCTACCCATGGCGGGGCGTCGTGAAGGGTGATGGGAGTGAGTATACTGCTTGACACCTGTTGAAGGTTGTTTGTTGAAAGAACATATTCATTCCCAGGTGATCATTGTAAACCATCTGACATCAGACACCTACCTGACAAGGGCGCTGGCATGCGGGTCATCGTCCTCACAGCCCAACTGTAGCGAGTATAATTCAGTGGTTCTCAGGATTTCCAGCACACGGTCCAAGGCTGGTGTCACAGGCATGGGCTGCTCTCCTGGGCAGCATTGATGGTATTGATTACCTTGGTGATGGGCGCCTCGATCATCATGGAATTTATCCAGGCCATGGAAGAGTGCGTCTCCGGCTGGCAGCTTCACTTGCTTGAGAGGCAATAGCTCTGACATCTAGTGAGCTTTTTCGCCTGGCTTTGTGTTTGCCTGATTGACGATCTGTTTGAGCGTACGACTGAACACATTCAGTTATTTTCGCAGCCTTACAGTTGCCATTACACACTCTGGTAATGGATACATACTGTCTAATTTTTCCTCCCTGTCCAAAGGCAGGTATCATCTTCACATTTTGCTGTATGTTATGGTCACATTTCTCCTTGGCGTGGTGAATTCCTTGCCACTCCTTGCCTATTCTGATGCACGAACTTATAGTATCAAGCATATCAGCCTTTTTTTCATTTATAGGTGCTCCTGCTAACTCCTTCCCAATTAATTCGCCCACTGTGGTTTCAAAGGCAGGATTTGCATACTGTATAATGTAGTCCTTGCTTGTGATTTCAGTCGCCTCTTGACTTTTCTCTAATGCGGTGAATACTGAGTTCCAGGCCCTGAGTTTGAGCTGTGCTCGCACCTCTCCAAACTCCATCTGGAGCAGTTCGTTGTAACAGGCCGTGGAGCTGGGGTTCTCCACATTCCTCCTTGTAAAGCCAGCAGCGATGAGGGGCATCACAGAGGGCTCTTCTCCACGCGCTCTGTGTACCGCGCCAATAATAATTGTGTTTTCTGAGAGTTTTGATGATCTGATAGCCCTGCATAGCACCTCAGCATCCGGCTGTCGGGGATTTCTGTGGTCGACGATGATGATGTCATGATGTCTGCTCAGGAAGCAGGCAAGGACAGCCTGGGCCTCCTTGGTAACTGCACACTTAAACCCTGCCTTTTCACATGCCCTACAGAATCCTTGACACTGGTTATCTTCTTTGGTAAACACTGAAAGTACCTGGAACTGATCTGTATGAAATATCATGGGGCCAAACTGCACATTAGCTACCACCATCTCGCCGCTGCCGCCAAGAGGCTCCGACTCCCGGGGTTGGCGCCGTGGGCCCCGGGCGAGGCAGCGGCCGGCGGTGGGACAGGGTGCTGGGGCGGGCGGCACACCGTGGCCACCCCTCCGAACATGCCTTTCCTCCCGATTCTTTATTTTTTAACAGACCTTGCTTGTGCCTTCCAGTTTTTATTTTTTGGAGTATAACCTCCGAGGTTGTCAAGGAAGTACTACCATCATAAGAGGAAAAACGAATTATATTTGTGGGGCACTTTCACTTCATATCCATCTGACACCATAGAGAAGCAGGTAATGTCCCCGTTTTATAATGGGGTCCACAGTTGTGTGCTTGGCATTGTGGCTGTGTTTGCATGATTCCGTTGAAGAGAAGCAGCCTGGTTAAGGCTGAAAAGGACAGACTAGCTGCGAGGCCAAGGTGCCGATCCCAAGAAGACAGTCTGAGCGAAAAGCCAGTGGGTCTTGTAATCTGTCACAAGGTTGTTCCCTTGCATGTGAAAAGTGAAATATTTAATAAAAAGTGAAATATTTAATAACACCTGTCAACAGAGGTTAAATTAGAATATTTGCCTAAGGCATTAAAATGTGAAGATACTAAATGCCAAAGTCAGTTGAGAAACAGACACCCAAGATGTAACTTTCTAAAGGAAATAACCAAGAAACAGTCAATACCTCTTGGGTTCCTCACCCAAATCGTGCATATCTACTTGTTGGAGGATGTTTTGAACTTGTATTCCTCGGTGAAAACTCTTCTGTGATTTCTTCGCCCTGCTCTTCACGGAGAAGAAGGGGCAGAGGATGGGCAGAGGGTGTGAGCCTCAGGGCTCAGGGTGAGGACCTTCCACGTACTTACAGGGTGACCTCTACCTGCCAGCCCCAGAGATGGGGAGGCGAGAGAGCTGGGCCGGAGAGCATTCGAACAGAGAATCGCAGTGAAGCACCCGGAAGCAGCGGCCAAGTGAGGGCATGGGCTGGAAGAGGAAGGTGTATCGCCTACCACAGGGGTGTCACAGCTGGGTTCTTGCAGGAGCCCCCAAGAGGATCCATGAAGGAGTCAGTCCTAGGATTTGCCATGTCAGAGAGCTCAAAGTCAGCTTATGATCTTACGGGTCAAGTTAGAACATTCTGTTTCCCTCCCTCCTCTTCACTCTTCTGGCTCCGTCTCAGAGGAGAATCTGGTAGCAGCTCTGGGGCGGCCGTGGAGGAGATTGTAGAGAGAAGCTGACCTCGGGTAGTGTGCCTATGATAAAGGCTAAGCAGCTGGAGGAAGTGAGAGAAGCAGGTCTCAGCACTGAATGAAGATTGAAGACATTCTCATTTCAGGTTTGCCACATGTAAGATGACTGCGGGCATTTCTATTGCATAAGAATGACCAGCAAAGTCATGGGGCCTGCTGGTGTTTTTATCCAGTGGTGGGAGGGGAAGGATTCTCCCATACTCAAAGTTTTAAAGGACAGTGGGAAGTGAAGAAAACAAAACATGAATTTGAAAAGATACATACACTTCTGTGTTTATTGCTCCATTACAATAACCAAGATAAGGAAGCAACCAAAGCAATCAATAGATGAATGGATGAAGAAGGTGTGTTACATATACACAGTGGAATATTACTCAGCCATAGAAAAGAATGAAATCTTGCCATTTTGACAACATGGATGGACCTAGAGGGTATTATGCTAAATTAAGTAAGTCAGACAGAGAAAGACAAATAATGTATGATTTCACTTATATGTGAATCTAAAAAACAAAACAAACGAATGAACAAAAACCAGAAATACACTCATAAATTCAGAGAACAGATTGGTGACTGCAGGAGGAAAGGGTTTGGGGGTGGGGAAACATGTGAAAGGACTAAGAGGCACAAACTTCCAGTTAAAAAATAAATAAGTCACAGGGATGAAAGTATAGGGTAGGGAATATAGTCAGTCATATTGTGATATTTTTCTATGGTGACAGATGTTAACTACACTTATGATGAACACTTTGTAATATATATAAATGTTTAATTACTCATGTACAATTGAGACTAATGTAATTTGTCAGCTATACTTCAACAAAAAAGAATACATACATAAAAGGACAGTGGGAGAATTTTTCCGCTGTATCCTGGTTCTACTTTAAAAATATGTAACGTAAATTATTAATTTTGAACTAATAGATATTATTAATAATAAGATGAACCCCCATGAGCTCACTATCTGCCTGAGGAAACAGCACGCCTAGCGCTCTCAGGCCCAGTAGCACCCCTGCCATCTCACCCTTTACCTGCAGTTGACCAGTATCCTGATTTTGGTTTATTTTCATTCGCTTCCTTTTCTTTATGATTTTATTACCTATGTTAGTATTCTATATTGTGTTGTTTGATCTGAAATTTATTAAATGGCATCAAACTATGTGCGTGTGTTTTTCTATGACTTATTCCACTCGCTGCTGGGCCTCTAAGATTCGTCCGCGTGGAAGCAGGTAGCTATGATGTCTTCATACCGCTGCTGTACAGTCCATTTTGTGACTATATAACAAGTACTTATGGACTTCCCTGCCAGTAGACACCTGGATTATTAGCAGGTCTTCTATTATAATTACCCTGCCTGAAATATGTCTAAAGGGGCCTATGCGCAAGGGTTCACTTAGTGTATATACCTAGGGGTGATATTCCTGGGTTGTATGGTATTGCTTTTTAACTGTCACAAAATTGTTTTCCAAAGTAGTTCAGTTAAATTACAACCCCTCCCCTCTGTCTGAACCGTCCCACCCCTACCCCAGAGTCCCCGTCGCTACACATCACGGGTGATACGTGCTATGGTCAGAGTTCTAAATGTTTGCCAATCTGGTGGGTTTAATATGACATCTCATTATGTCTCTAACTTGCATTGTAATGATGGCTAATGGGCCCATTTATCATTGTTATAAATTAATCCAGTTCTGTAATTTAATTAAATTGGAATTGTGGAATCAGATGGAAAGGCAGGGTGGAAGGGCCATTCTGTCTGTCTCTAATCTGTACTCCATCTAACAAATGGTTTACCAAAATATATGATAAATTCTATGGGAGAAAGTCAGTCTGGTTTTGGGGTTAGCCAAACATGACACTGCCAGTTCCAGGACGTATATGGTCATGACATGTGGCCATTCTGCCCTTACTGCCAGAACGCGCCTGTGAGATGCCCTGCTGACCGCCCGCAAGCCTGCGTGGCTCCTGGCTTATTTTTCCTATTGCTGGGTCAGTGGATAGAAGCTGAAGGCACAGTTTGAGCATGACTTCTTCAGTGTCCAACTTGCCAGCAATGGGGGCTCTGTCTCAGGAAATAAAACCCTGGATGCCATGTCTTTCAGAAGAAGTTATTAAGACTGTCCCAGGAGGCAGGTTCCATGGCTTCATTTACCATCCCGACCTTAGAGGGGTTTCCTGCGAGGAGGCATTCCCTAAACCTCCGGCTGTGGGATGTGTGTGAATCTATGGACTCCCGATCAGGTGTGGACTGTGGAAAACTAAATAATGACCTCCCAAATATGTTCATGTCTTAATCCTCAGAACCGGTGAATATGTTGCCTTATATGGCAAGAGGGACTTTGCATATGTGCTTAAGGATCTTGACATCAGAGATTATTCTGGATTATCCAGGTAGGCTGATGTTTTCACGAGGGTCCTCATAAAACAGAAAAGTAGGTGGAGTCAGAGACAGAGGAAAAGGCTACATGAAGCAGAGATTGGAGTGACATAGCCATGAGCCAAGGAATGTCAGAAGCTTCTAGAAGGTAAACGAGAGAAGGAACAGGTTTTCCCCTGGGAACCTCCAGAAATTACCAGTTCCGTTGACACCTTGCTTTTGGTTCTCTGAGACTCACTTTGGTTTTCTGACCCCCAGAACTGTGAGATAACTGTAAGATAACATACTGTTTTAAGGCACTAAGTTTGCGGGAATTTGTTACAGCAGCAATAGGAAACTAATACAGCACCTGTGGGGCCCAGGGCCCAGATGTACTGTCTTACAATTCTGAAGGTCAGGAGTCCAAAACGGGTCTCCCTGGACTAACATCAAGGTGTCAGGAGGGCCAGGCTGCGTTCTGGAGGGCCCAGGGGAGAACCTGGTTTCTTGCCTTTTCCAGCGTCCAGAAAGGCTGGTCCAGCCTTTCTCAGTCACCTCACTCTGGCACTGACTTTCCTGCCACCTCTTCTGACTTTGTCCTTAATCCCAGATGATCTCTTTATTTTGAGGTCAGTTGATTCACAGCCGTAAGTCCCTTTGCCATGTATTGTCACATATTCACAGTTTACAGGAATTGGGCGTGACGCCTGTGGGAGGCCATGATTTTGCTTTCTACAGGCGGCATTGCTGGGACCTGAGAGTGCGTGGAGCTGGGCCACGGCAGGAAGGATGGCCGTGCACGGAGAGGCGCACACAGGATGCATCCCTGATGGCACACATGGGGAGAAAGCAATACCTTGGCCCCTCGCTGCAAAATGGGGAGGGTTCCCTGGGTAAACATCTAATCCTAAGCTGACTTCTCTCCTTTCCTTTCCTTTTCATGTGGAAGCTCAAAAACCTTTTTTGGGTGCTAGGGAATATATTTTTGTCTATGTAAATACCTTATTTTATGTCTGACAACTCTACACAACTTTAGGAAGTGTGCCGATGTAAGGGAAAAAGACCAACCCTATTGAAATTGGCCCATTGAACCATGCCCAAATCCCTGCCTCTTATCAGGTGACCGTCTGAGTTTGTGGGGGAGAAATCCTGTGATTAGAGCCACTCTCCTCAGGCTTCCATGACAACGGCGAGTGTGACCATCTGTGGTCTAGTCTCTGGGCTCTCTCGTTCTTCCCGGGCACAGACCACGGAAGGTGAGCTGGAGGGCCAAACACTGGGTGCCTTATTCAAGGTTTCCCCAAATCCCGGGAAAAACATAGCTCATTAGAATGTGCCCATGAATAAAGTAAGGTCATTTTTATGTCAGTCCGAAGAAATTTACAGCAAATGGGATTCAAAGGATCAGCGCATGAAGGAAATGCCCCTGTGAAATCTACGGGCAGGCTCTTCAGCTGGCGTGTCGTAAATTGGACGCCAGCACGTGAGAAGGCTGGGTGAAGGAAAGACGGGGGGAGGCAGCCCCTTCAAGCCCAGGAGGGAGGCCTGAGGATGCACCAGCCACACTGACACCCCGATCTTGGACTTCTAGCCTCCACAACTGTGAGAAAATAGATTTCTGTTACCTAAGCCGCCCCACCTGTGATATTTTGTTATGGCGGCCCTAGCAGAGCAGTGCAGCAACTTTCTCAAGACTACACAGTGGGGAAACTTGACCAGAACCCATGTTTTTATGTAAACCTCATAATTTTTCTATAATATGCTTCAACTAATACCATTTAAGCGTTAGTTAAAATTCTGAAAGGACACGCTTTTAAATACTGGATGTCTCTGTCTCCTTCCTTATTTATAACATACTTACCAAATTTAGAACAAAGAAAACAAAAAATTGAAGGAACAAAACAGCAGCAGACTCACAGAACCCAAGAACGGACTAATAGTTACCAAAGGGAAAGGGACTGGGGAAGATGGGTGGGAAGGGAGGGATAAGAGGGTAAAAGGGGCATTACGATTAGCAGACGTAAGGTGGGGGGGCACGGGGAGGGCTATACAACTCAAAGACAAGTAGTGACTCTATAGCATCTCACTACGCTGATGGACAGTGACTGTAATGGGGTTGGTGGGGGCGACCTGATGGAGGGGGTAGTTTAATCACTATAATATTGTACATGTAATTGTAGATTAATGATATGAAAATAAATTATAAAAAAAAAGAATGCTTGGGGACTAGTTTGGAAGGTGGGCTTCTAATTTATCTAGTTTGAACATATCTTTGTGTGACTTGGGAGTTAGACAAAGGATTGCTTATATAGATGCTAGCATTCCCAGCTACCTCTTGGCATCACCACAGTTCCAAAGAAAAATATTAGAAAGGCATGATTGTAAATAAAAAATGGGAAGCCTGTGAACACACACCTGACCTCAGCAGCCTAGGGCATGGGTGGAGCTCAGGTAGAGAGACAGGGAAAGGAGTGGAAATTTCTGCCAAGCCAGTTCTGCCAAGCACACTTCAGACAATACAACCCAGAGTTTGTCTCATAAATATGTGCTGAATTGAAGAGACTCAAGGTATGAACAGATTGTTTAGTAAAGAATCGAAGACACTAAATAAATCATTATATAATTGCAATTTTCTGTTTTCCCCACTACTCTGTAAACTCTGTATTTATATTATTGGATACTGTATCAAGCCAGCCATCAATGAATAGTTAAGTGTAATTTTAAAAACATGATCCTATCTGGAAAGGAAGAAAAAAAGGAAACGGAAGGAAGGGGAAGGAAGAAGGAAAGTGGGTCTTGGGTAATTGTGAGTATTCTTCCACACTTTTGGCTTTTTCCCTACTGGCATGCAGGATGCCATTTTCCGACCCCCTTGAAGTCAGACAGGTTTGGCCTATAAAATGTCACAGATGAAGCATGTCACTTTCTGGTGGCCAACGTTAAGAGCTAAGTAAGGTGTGGTTCCTGTGCAGTTTCCCTCAGCTACGGCAAGATGCACTGCTCCAGGTGGGGTGGGCCACCTGTCCGGCTCCCTGCGAGCCCAGCAAGGACATTTTGTGTGAGCAAGAAATAAATCTTTATAGTTTTAACTGATAAAAGGCAGGAGTTGTGTGTTACCAAAACATAACGTAGCCTATCCTGGATGACAGAAAGTATTAAGAGTATGTCTTTACCGTGGAAATAGAGGTGATTTCCTTTTCTTCTTTCTGGTCTTTTCTATTTCCTAATTTTTCAAAATATATTTTAATCTATTTTTAATTTTCTAGAAGGGGTATTATTTTCATTATAAGGAAATAAATTAACTTAAGATAAACTGGGACAAATTTTATGATCTCTGTACGTTTATAATTTGAAGTGATATTCCTACTGATAAAGGCATGAAATGTACAGAAATTAGTATCATTTTCTTGAACCTAGGGTATGTTTTAGCACATACTCTTTAGTTTACAAGAACTCTGAAAAAGTATCACAGTGCCATTGAATCAAAGCCTACCATCTTGACACAGGGCGGCTCTATCCCTTCAGAAATGCACCTCCTTGAGGTGGTGGGCTCTCTTGGCATCTAGGGAGACAATGTCCCCTTTATCTGCAATTTGTTAATGAGACCAGGCAACATGATCAATGATGATGGGCATTATTCTTTGCTAATTTTTCCTTCCCCCATCTTTCCCTTTGCACACTACATACACCATTATTAATAACACAGTGGGCTCATTTGCATATACCCAGAATATTTGCACATTTCCTTTATTAAACATGAAGGCCTTTCATTTGAATTTTATAGTAGGGCCCTGGAGGAGAGTCATTCTGTTTCCACTCTGGCCCAAACCCAGAACCATGAGGCATGGGATTTTACATGTGTTTATCTGCACACAGTCACTGGCTGACCTGGGTGAGATCAATGAACTCTCATGCCTTCAAACTGGCACCCTCAAAGCCAGGGCCAGTCTAGCGAGAACTGAGAAGGACTCAGCCCTGTATGTTTGCTTTCGATCTCCTCTGACACAAATAGAAGACAATGTCGGTGTCTTTCACATCTGAGCCTCCATAGGCTAAAATTGAGAGTCTCCAGATAATTTTTGAAAGGTTGATGTTTTCTTTGAGATTTTTCCTACTGCCTCTAGAGTATTATTTACAGTTTTCCGTCACTTTACTAACCTAAAAATGTATATAGCACAATACACTCTCAATAAAATAAAAATCCTTATTGGTCTTATTAAAAAAAGACAGTAAAGCCTTGGTTTTATAGAGAAACCCTCTACTCTAGTTCTTCTATAGCCCCTCAGAACCCAGGTTTAGTGTGCGGGATAATGAATTATACTTCCGAATAACAAGTTTAAAAGACCAGAAGTGAAGGAGGCTAGTGTTTAGCACTTATTGGAAAGGAAAAATTTGGGGGATGGCCTTTTTTTTTAAGGAACCAAAAAGTGGTTAGATACTAAACTGTACCTACAAGAGAAAAGACAACCTTATTAAGAACTTTCACGTCTCTGAAATCAGATTTAGAATAGTGGGAGATAATGACAAATGTACAAATTAGTATAAATGGTCCCTCCAAACTTATCTGGAGTTTCATTAAGGTTTTTTTAAAATAAAATAAACAAAACAAAAAATACATGCCATACAAAACAAAGACCTTTTACTGAAATTGTCTAGTTTAGCTTTCCATTGACTTCATCCCTTTGTGCTCTGTAAAATGTCTAGACAGAGACAAAAATTATTATTATAATTTTTTAAAATGTCAACCCTTGAGCACAGTTCCATGGACTTATACTGGAAACTAGGTCTCAGTGAGGAAGGTTCTGCAAAAAAGTTAATAGCCCTCTTCCCTCGTTACTAAAAATGACCCAAGGAAGGCATTTTGTACACCGCAGAGATCAGCGGGCTGCCTGAACTGCTAGCTCACCCTGCTCAGCGACTTTTGCTTTCATCTCATCTTGTGAGCATCTTACAAAAATGCTTGTTGCCATCAACCTGATCACCAGCACACATGGCAATTCAAATCACATTCCATGTTCCTTCTTTTTGAATTCCGTTAATGTAATGTAATCTGCCAGAAGCCATTCATCAGGAACTCAGGACCTGGTGCTGTGGGACTAGCTCAGAGTTTATGGTCAAGGCCCCTTATTCTGTGGATCTAATTAGCACCTAGAGGAGCTCCTTGGCTTCTAAAACATTAGCTTATGCCCTGATCTGGATTCTAAAATCAGAACCGTTTAAAAAATGCTCTCATTTCCTGATGTACACGAAATGCATTGATCTGCTGAAAAGGAGACCCAGATTGCTTCAATTAAGGGAATCCACTAGCCCAGCCATCCACAAGTAATCTTTTCCCTGGGACCTATTGTGTGGGTCCCAGGATAAAGTAAGGAGCTGGTTTCTGGAATCTGTAAAAAAGTTGCTGGCAAATGATATCAAACTTGGGTGGATTCCAGAGAGCCCCCATCTCTTAAGATCCTTTGACATCCTTTTCCATGGCCTTCCTGCACAGCCTGGCTAGCTCACCCAGCAAGTTCAGCTCATGTCATGATAATACGGGTGCAGAGTGCTGGAGCTGGAGGGCAGAGAACAGGGTGAAAGGGCCAGCTTGTGCGGAGAGCCTCTGGGGGCTGAGAGCTTGTTTGCCTAAGGCACCCGAGAGTTCCAGAATGCAGACTCCCTGGCTACCCGGGGCGCACACACTCTTGTCTCATGTAGAAGTCATAGAGTTGCGACTTGGGAAAGTCAGGCCTGGCAGCTATGCATGATTTTTAAGTTGTGGAGTCAGAAGGGAGAAAGGGGACAAGGGGAATAGAGGAAATTTGAATAGCTTGGCTGTCAGCGTGTTGTCTTTCTTTCCCCATGGCCAGCTAGTGTTGCTTCGGTCAGAGAAGAAACCAGTGGTGGCAGGGCATGGAGCTGCTCGCCCGGCTTCCCCTGGAACGCGCGCTGACTGCTGTGTCTTTCTTTCCACCCAGGACAGCTTTCCTGCCCGCTTCGGAGGAGTCCATTTTGTCAACCAGCCCTGGTACATTCATGCGCTGTACACGCTCATCAAGCCATTCCTGAAAGACAAGACCAGGAAGCGGGTAATGAAAACAAACACCCAACACTGGGGCAGGGGGATCCGCAGAGGGACCATTACTGTGCCCCTCCTCACCAAGCTCTCCCTCTCTCCTTATTTTCTGCCGTGGTTTTTCTGCTTTTCGGCAGTCCCAGAGCATTTGAGCCTCAGCTGGAGTTTGCAAATGGCCTGGATTTAATCAATAATTTAGTAGAACTGGGTTATTTTCAGAATCCCAGTGACATACCAAGGAAACTTGAAGGCGTAAAAATACCAGATGCCCACTTCACTCTAAATGCTCACTGGAGATGGGGGTCAAGCGGCTTCCCGTTCTTGGGATATTTTAATAGCCGGCATTTTGTCCTGCAAACGTATTGTTGTGGTGAAGAATGTGTATAATTCAGTTTTTTCCCCCGTGGCTCCTGGGGCAGAGCGGCCAGCCTCATCACCCTGCAAGCTAGGAAAGCATTCTTCAGTGGAAATAGTAATGCTCTGAGGAAGAAGCCTTTTAAAATCTTAATTGCCTCAGCCGATGCCATTGGAAAGCTCGCATCTGCCGTCAGAGCTGGGCTTTTTCACGGCATTCTGATGAGCTGAGAAATGGAACATTCCTCTTCCACTCTCTGTTTCCTCATTTATAAAATACAGAAACAAACACTCACTGTAGAGAGTTTCTGGGTAATTTAATGAGACATTCAATGAAAGCATGTAGCATAATGCCACTCGTGTCGTTGCCACGTAATGACTTATTTCTCCTTACCACTTAGCCCCCATTTCGCTTTCTGATTTCAGCAATGTCCCGGCTTAGGAACACCGCCTTTCAAGGGAAGTGACCGGGGTCATTCTTCTAGCACTTTACTTATGTTCCTTTGCCCAGGGACCCTGTGCTGGGAAAGAGATCTGAGTGTTGAGGGGAGAATGAATGAGGATGTGAGGGACCCCGCCCCCACATGCACACTCCACAGGACCCTTACCTCCTGGACCTCAGGCACTCCCAGGTCCTCAGGAAACAGTGCAATAAAGTATGGGAGGGGTAACTCCCCTGTACCCGATCAAGTGTGAAACTAGGGGCCAGAACCCATCAGCCTAAGGAAGCAGAGATGTTCTGAAGCATTGTGCAATCTGTCTGGGTCCGAGGACAGAGCTAAGGATAGGGAGGTACCCTAGACTGTTCCCAGTGGGGCTTCAGGCTTCCCTCTGGCTTCACCTTCTCCTCAGGAAGGAGCAGTGGGTTTCCCTCCCACAAAGCAATCTACACTTGCTGCAGCACCGCAGAAGGGAGTTTCAGAGCTCTGGGCGCAGCATCTGACGACGAGTAGAGAGTCCAGCCCCCCACCTGCTGAGTTCCTCCATCCCACAGGACCACCAGCAGAGAGGGCTGGTTTCCAAGGGTCTTGGTTCTTCAAGAACTGGAGGTGTTGGGTGGGTGGGCACAAATACTTGATCTAAACACCAGGGCTCATATTTAGCTCCAGCTTTTCCATGCTTCAAATACTACAGTTCCTCCTGAAAAGTGTTTTGAAAAGGCAGAACTCATGAATTTTTTCAAAAGAAACAATTCTTATTAAAATTTGGTCATACACAATCCAATGTCAAAAATCACACATTGTTTTCTGAAGTGCAACAGTATTGTTCTGAAGAACTGCTCTGCAGTATTGTTCTGAACACTTAGCTTCTGGTCCCCCTACTCTTTAAATGATGTCATTACATCCTAAGTTAAAAATCTTAATAAAACAGAACAAGGTAGCAAATGCTCATTATACATTGATATTCTATATAGTATATAGCATAATAGAATATTTATATGGTATGTTATTATACTATATTGATGTATTTTAAGAATCACATTTACATTTCACCGTGGTTAACTGTCAAGGGTGATGTGTACCTCTGTATGTGTATGATTTATGTTCCTATATTTGGGTATACTTATGTGTATTCAACTTGCAACATGAGCAAGTGTGGCAACCAATGTCATTATACAATGCACTTTAAGTAAAGTTTGAGGGGTCCATTCCTAAATTGCAGGCAATGGTAACTATCAACCTGCAGCTTATCCACTTTGTGGATCTGTCTGAAAGTAATTGTAATTTGTGGGTGTTTTCTTCCCTGCTTAACCTGTTTCTCCCCTGTACATCTGTTATATGTATAGAAGACGTAGACTTGTTTAGCTATTAGCCCTTTATCCAGAATAAATGGAAAATGGCTGCAAAAATATCCCACCATAAATTCTCAGGCACAGTCTTCAGTTCCATTGACTGAGAACTGATTGAGTTCCCACATCTCCCTGGGAGCTAGGAGTGTATTGAAAGAGTAACAAAACACCATCCCTTTCCCTGCATATTCTTCTCTTCTTATGGGAAGCAAGACATAAATGAACAAATAAGAAAAATATAGAAGTCGGTAGATAATACAATTAATTGGGGAGCAGGAGGAGGAGATCCAGGGGCCAGATATCGCTGGGACAGATGGCGCAAGAGGCTGTCAGTTGGTGAAGGCCCGGTAGGGATGGAGGGCTGGGGGCGTGCAAAGGGAGGAAAGTGCTCTTGGGGATGACGGGGCCATATGGTGATGGATGTGAAGCATGGTTGGGTTTGGGTGGTCTACGTTACTACTCTTTTTGTGGGCAGGGATGATTAAGAGATGACCCTATGTGTAAATTGGGGCCATGGCCAAACAGTACACAATTTGTTCATAAACTTTATTTTAAGGACTATAATTCAGCCCCTTTTCTGAGCTGTAAATTAATATTTTATGAAGACTAAGTTATGGACACAAAATTGAATGCTTCTTTAAACACCATGATCACCAGCAGTGAATCCAATTTGTCATCGCTAAATTGTGTATTAGATTAAGTACTTGGTCAGGTGTTCTGGATTTTTTATTGCTAATTATTTTTTTCTTTCAGATTTTCCTGCATGGAAACAACCTGAACAGCCTGCACCAGCTAATCCATCCTGAATTTCTGCCCTCTGAATTTGGAGGGACACTTCCTCCTTATGACATGGGAACTTGGGCCCGGACGTTGCTTGGTCCTGACTACAGCGATGAAAATGACTATACTCACACTTCCTACAACACAATGCATGTGAAACACATGTCCTCCAACCTGGAGAGGGAGTGCTCCCCCAAGCCGATGAAGAGGTAAGGCCTGGGGATCAGGGCCTGCCAGTCACAGGTCAGTAGGCATTTTTGATTTGGGCCTATTGTGGGCTAAGTAATTGAAGTCCTTTAAGGGCCCAGAACTTAAAATAAACTGCAATACATCCTCAGATGAGTTCTCTAGGATTAAAAGCAAATGGGACTTGGCTGGCCCAGAAATATATTTGTCCCTGATGTACTAAAAAATCAGTTAAAGGCTAGGACCTCACTCATGTCAGCATTACAGCCCTAGTCTCTAGGGGGTCTTTTAATATACAAAGAATGAAATGTGGGTCCTTGGAAATACACTGGATAAAAAAGTAACCTGCTAGAAAACATTCCTGCCTTCCATGCCTTGATAACCTTTTACTGAATAGTTACTTGGCTGCAGGCACTGATGAGGTGCAGGGAACACAAATGCAAATAAGACATCAAAAGAACAGTGAAGAGTGGCTTGGAAAAATCTGCCAATTAAGACTTTTAGCAGGTGGCATTCTAGCTGGGCTCTGAAGGGTGAAAATCAGCAAACCAGTCTCACAGGAGACAAGCGTTCTAGGCAGAGGGAACAGACAGAGGCACGGAGCCCTTGGAGGGACGGACTATTCCAGTGTGGCAAATGCATGTGTGGGGCTGGGGGATGGGAGTAGACAAGGAATAAAACTGTAAAGACCATGGGATCCAGGCGGGGAACCATTTTGCGTGCCATATTCAGTGGACAGCCGTGGAAGGTTTTTTTTTATTGGTATACAAATAATATACGAGTATTTTCACATTATAAGAACTAAAGCCTTATTTTTAAAGCTAAAATTCCCTTCAACCGCTATCCCCAGTTCCTTTCCTAATTCCTCCCCAAAGGTAGCCACTGTTATCAGGCTGCTGTGGGCCCTCCCATTCTGCTTTCTATACATTATGCATATCACACACACCCCTAGAAAATACCTGCTGTTGTGTATTCGTTTGCTAGGTCTGCCACAAACCACCACAGACTGCATTCAACAACGGAAATGCATTTTCTCACAATTCTGGAAGCCAGATGCCCAAGACCAAGGTTTGGCAGGGTTGGGGCATTCGGAGGCGCCCTCCTCAGCATGTGCTCCCATGGGCTTCCCTTTGTGCGTGTCTGTGTTCTCATCGCTTCTCTTATAAGGACACCAGTCATTGGCTTGGAGCCCATCCTAATGACCTCATTTTACCTTAATTACCTCTTTAAAGACCCTGTCTCCAAATACAGTCCTGTTCTGGGGTACTGGGAGTTAGAACTTCAACATAGGAACTGGGGGGAGGACACAGTTTGTCCCGTAACATATTGTTACGTCACATCTTTCCAAGCTAGTCAATCTAGACGTAGCTCATGTTTTTAATGCGGCTTAGTATCGCAGAAGGTGGATATCTCACGGTTCAGCCATTTCCCTACCAATGGGCATTTAGGCTATTTCCACGTCCTTTCTCTTCCAAACAAAGCTCAGGAAATGCCCTTGAAGTGCCTCTGTCACCCCCACAGGGAAGCTCCCGTGGGTGAACTCGGAGCCCTGTAGTTGCTGGGTCAGCGGGGGTTGCATTTAAAATTTTAGTCCACACTGCCCAGATGCCCTGTAAAATGACCACACTACTAGACACTCCCACCAGCTCTGTGTGAGAATCTCCTTCCCCAGACCCTTGAAAAGTACAGGATATTATCATTTATGACTTTAATTTTAGTCGTAATCCTGACGGTGGGACAACTCCATGTCATTTTTGTTTTCATTTCTATTTCTCTTTGTACCAGACATGGCTGAGCAGAGAAATAACTCATAAGGCCTGGGCTTTATAAGGATCGTGGATTAGCAGGGAAATGGAGACTAAAAGCCATCGGAAGACTGATCCAGGGGCGGAGGTGGGAAGCCAGGGGTCAGAGCTACTGCAGAAGCGGCAGCGGGCTCACTCAGCTCTGGAGATGTTTGGAGGTGGAGGGGTGTCACTGTGGAAGTGCCCTTTGGGTAACTGGACTTATGTCGTGTCCTGAAGCAAAACAGAGTGTCCAGAAGGGAGACCTCTGCATTTCCTGCTCACCAGGGCACATGGCGCTCTGATGCCCGGGAAGCCTCCCTGCTGGGTCTGGGGGACCTGGAAATTCATGGACCCCCAGGTTGACGGTCAGCATTCTCCAGGAAGTGTTGGTCGTGTTGGCTGAGAGCCTGGCTTTGTGTGTCTACAGTGAAGGGACTGACCTTCCTGGTGTGGCTGAGACTGTCCTGCTGTCAGTCCAGGTGACAGCACGACAACAACATCACAACTCTCACAGCTTACACTGTTCTGAGCCCTTTATCTGAATTAACTCTTTCGATCCTCACCACAACTGTATGAGAAGGGTGTTATCATTATCCCCATCTTACAAATGAGGAATCAGAGGCACACAGAGGTTCGGCAATGCCCCAGGGCACACAAGTAGTGAGGCCAGCTGGGGTCCAGACCTGGGAGGGCTGGCTCCGTGTGGGGCTGTGCTCTGTGTTGACGTCCCCTGTAAGATGTGACCCACCGCCTGCTTTTCCTCACTCTTTCTGTCCTCTGCTTTCATGCCGGGCTTCTCTCCCCAGCCTCCATGGGCAGGGACAGTGACATCTCATGTGGCCTGTCCTACCCTACCTCTTGACACTTTTAGGTAAGGCCATCATACCCTCATATATGTCTGAACTTCCAAAGTCAAGTGGCACAGAGTGGGAATTTGCTACTCCACCCCCCAGACTATCAGTTACATAGTTACCTGCATTTTGGGTGACCAGGCATGTCCTGAGTCCAAGTTGTACCTCCGAATTGATGTTGAGGATCAGAGGAGGTGGTCACCTCAAGTTCTGGAGGATAAAGTCTCTGTGTAACTTTCATTCACCTTACCCCCGCCCCAAGAACCCAACCCCACGTCCCACACAGGAGACACACTGCCTGCTCCCTGCATGTGGACGAATCGACACTGGATGAAAGCTACTCCCTCCAGATCCATCCTTGGCATGCCGGTCCAGTTGCTTCAACCAAATTGTCAGTGCCCAGGTGGAAAACGTTAACTTCCACTGGCTTTCATGGATCCTGCCTTATAGGATCTTAGCGCCTAGTAGGAAAGATAAGACGTGCCCACAAATAACTGTAGTACAGTGCAGAACGGGATAGGTACTGTGAAGGAGGTCCAAGCCCTCCAGCGGTGTTCTGAGGAAGTGTTCACTAATTTCAACCAGGAAGGCTCTTAGGAAAGTCTTCATGGAAGAAGGCATAGCTGACCCAGATTTTGGGGAATGGTAAGATGTCAGAGTCAAAATCTAAGGCTTTGCTGGAGGAGCTAAGAATTGTAGTACACATCTCATTACCCCCCAAGGCCACCCGAGGTGTTCTGCCTACTACTGCTCTGCTTGGGGTGGCATCCTTATCCTTAAGCCTTCGCAGTAGGTTGGGGAGTGGGGAGCCTGGCCCCAGCGGTGACGCTGGCAAGGAGGGAGCACCCCTGCTGTGGGACAGGGCCTGTTTTCAGGTTCTTCACTGATGGAGGTCTGTGGTGACTGAGAAAATTACAGCGACACAACCACCACCATTCACAGCCTATTTTGACCCCTCAGAACCCACAGGGACATGGGAGAATTGAAAACAGAATTGGAGCTGTTAAAGGTCATGTCTTCTGGTTTCCCACCCGTATGGTGGTCTGTTCTCTAGCCCTGGCTGTCCTCCCGCAGCAGGGCAGGCAGCTAACGGGGCAGGTGTTCGCTGAGACATGCCTTTAAGAAGGACCTCCTTATTTTGAGCCAGATGACCTGGGTTTGTCTTCTGGAGCCGTGCTGTACCTGCCTGTGGGTGGACACCGCTTTTACTTCTAATTCCTGCCATAGTTTCCAACAGGTTTGGGGGCCATTTGAAGTCCAATGGGCTTTTGTGGAATGTCCTTGGGAACTAACCACTTTTTACAGTGTGTCTCTGAGCACAAACGGTGTCTGGATTGCAAATGACTTGGAACAATACATTCTGGCACATGCCGAGCAAAATCCAGGATGTATGAAATTCTCAGTGAATGTGCAGCTCTAACGAGCTCTTTTTCTTCCTTTTTCAGATAAACTTGATTCAATCCTTAAGCAGAAAAACTTTAAAAAATTAAGAGTTAAGATGGAAATTAAACAGACTCTCTCAATATTAATCTGTTCTTTAGTATAATGATTCCTTTTTGGGCTTTTGAGTGTGTGGGATTCTCTGTTCTAAGTGGCCCCAAGTTTTGTATTTTTAATTTCTTGTTTCTGTTTTTTATTTTATAATCTAAATTCTATTTCCTTGCTCCCAGGCCATCAGCTGTGACTTTCTGTTCCTAGAATAAGTTTATCAGAAACATTCCATTTCCTCCTAATTAACTCCTGGAATACATTTTAGGCTTGCAGAGTAGGTAGCCAAACTTATTAAAACCATCTAACAAATAATAGGAAGGAGGCTTTGTATCGGGTGTGATTATTTAGGCTGTGAATATGACAAAACTCCAACTGAACTGCTTTAAATAACGTGGAAAATTTGTTTTTTTCCAATAATGAGAAGTCACAAAGTAAGGTGACTCCAGGAGTGTTATTCTGGGGGTTCAGTGGTGGCAAACAGACCCCGTTCCTAGCCCAGTGTCCAGCGTAATCAGAGACTTTTCAGACAGGAATCCACCCCTGCGTCACATGGGCAGGAGGACGCCTAAGCAGGGAGCTCCTTGCCTCCTGGGGAGGAGGAGGGGATGGCTTGGGATCTGGAACCAGCATCCCTGCTTCAGGTTTGGGAGTGAGGACCTGACATCTCCCCCCACAGGAAGTCAGTGCTTGGTCTTGTAACCAGGGTGTAGATTTTGTGACATCTCTTTCAGTTATTAAACACTTTTTTTTTATTAATTGCTTTCTGGTTCTAGACCTTATCTCTGATAAAGTAATTAAAATGTGTATAAATATTAAAAAGGCACACACACACACCCGCACACACAAACACACTATCTTAAAGTAACTACTGTTGGATGATTCGTGTTTTAAGAAATGAGAGTTTAAAATACATGTTTCTATTATATATGTGATGTATATATATACTTGTACAGCGATGCATATATTTGCATATATATATTTATATATAAATATGTGTATGAATTGAAATATATGCAGACATGTATACATTCACACATATTTATTTTTTTAAGATTTTTAAAAGATATATATATATTTTAAGATTACTGCTAATAAATCTCATGTAAATTTTATCCTGAGATCTTGATCCTGAGAAAGGAAACTAGAGCCTTTCCCTGGAGCTGGGGCCAACAGACTGCAGATCCCCCATCCAGGGGTAGGATGGTTTGGAACAGTGTTGTAAGACTTCGTTACATGATGGAGTTCTCCTAATAGTCAGCTCTGACAGCAGCTATTGATAACGGAGTTGATGATCGCAAAGAAATGAACAGCATCTCTCCTGGCATTTCTGGGCAAAGGTAGAAGGGAGGACTCTGAGAAGCCAGGTTTTGTGCCATCTCTGAACCCATCACCGAGGCAGGGCCAGGATGCACCCGATTTTCTGGGCTTAGGGCACGTGGTTGCCCTGATGGAGGGGCAGCATGCTCTCCAGGACTCCACAGGATTGTTCCAGAAGAAGGAAGGGGTACAGCCCAGACCAAACTGTGCATCCCCTCTGTATGGGAAGGACGGGCAGTTTCTGCCAAGTTGACCAGGGGGAGGAAGCATGTATTTTAGGCCATCTTCCCATTGGTGCTGAGTACAGACAGCTGTAAGAGCTGTACCGCTGCTGACAGCTTCTGTTTGCAAGAGAAACATCCTCCACAAATATCGTATGTACACGGTTAAAGTTGTATGTAAGCCTGCATTTTATCATTCCCTTTGTCATTAGGACTTAGGACGTTTTAGAGTCGGAGGTCTTTAGAGGTCCTGTGGATCTCATCAACCTTCCCACCACCATGGAGCTCTTCTATTATCCCCTACGTGGGATATGTAGATATACATAACTATTGGCTTCTGAGGACACTGCATTTATTAAGTAATCACAAGTTCACATTGCCATGATATAATAAGTGTTATTCCATGAAATTATCCTAAGATCATGAATTTTAATAAAAATGAAGTTACTTAATGTTTAATTTAAATTTTGGTCTTACAGATGGCGAATTTCTATTTAGTTTTGTGGAATTTCAACAATAATGTAAAAATATCTTTCTTACCCCCTTGCCCAGTACTGCTTATGTCGGGTAGCTGGGTCTAAAGTTCAAGCCTCCAACTTGGAGTCTGGGGGTTTTTCCGGACAGCCATGCTGCTAGCTGCTTCCAAAAGCGTGGTGTCTTGCACATGGCAGATGCTTCATACATACAGAATGTTTTGTAATTGAAAAAAATTAGCAAATGGTGCCCAGATGTGCTCTTTTTCCACTGGTACTAAGCTTTTAAAAATATTTTTCTTCCGCTAAAGACCAAGATCATAGTCAAGGTCTTGAGAAGTCTTACAAGGTTAAAGGCTGTGTCACCAAAGCTATTTTGTCATAGGACTGTGTCCACTTGTTTCACAGAAATTAGAACAGGAAAAACACTGCTTCAGTGTTTGAAATGGAAAATCAGGAAGCTAATTTAAGTTCTGGAAACCCAACTGCTCTGCCCCTTGACTGACAATTTTCATCCTCATTGTTTCCTGGAGATCCCGTCACCACGGGCTCAGATGCATCTTTCTGTGTTTTGACTTGGGCTAAATCTGTCATCCCTGCTGTACAAGGAAAGGAATTTTTTTCCTAAGGTGCAGTCTGGTATTGCGATCTCATTTGGCTCATTAATTGCCCAAATAAATATTTATGTCTCCGAACTGAAAGAGAAACTCCAAGCCTAATAACAGTGGGCCATGGCTCCGTCTCAGAAATCCTGGAATCGCCACTTGCAGAAAGCACATTTTTCCTTTCCTCATGCAGCTGGTGAGCTGAACGGCATTATCACTGCCCAGCCCCTGGCACAGCCCCCCAACCCCCCAGGCCGAACGAGGTCAGTTTGAAAAAAAGCAGAACTAGAGTCATTTTGAAGATGTGCGAAGAGGTTTTTCTCACTCACAGAATCCCCAGCAGGCGGCGGTGGCCATGCCCACTCTGGCCACACGCATTCAACAAACGCTCAGTGTTGCTTCTGCACTGAGGCCACAGGCCCCCGTCTTTCTTAGAATCAAAAGACCAGGGTAAGCAAAGCTCTTCGGTGCAAAAGGTGACAGTATTGCATGACTCATGCATAAAAGCACAAACAACATTTTGCACAGACATAACATTTGGTTATTAATTCTGTAATTAATTTGGTAATTAATTCTGTTTCTAAGTTGCCATGACACAGTCATGGTTCTGCTGCCTTTGCCATATATTTACATTTAGGGCTGTTTGTTTTCAGGTTCTTTTATTTTTTGTTTTTAGCGATAGGATAGTATCATTCATGTAGTCAAAATGGTCAATTCTTGTAGTTTCCAGAAATGCCGGCGTGAGTCTGCGATGCAGCCTGATTGTAGACAAAGTTTGGCTGAATATTTACAATGATTCCTGCTTTTATTTATTCATTTATTAAACCTTTAGCACTGATCAGGGATTCAGACAATTATTTGTGGAAGAGGGGACCTAGAGCCCCAAGGTGCAATGTACAGGTGCACCAGTAAAGCATGGCCGCAGCTGTTAGAGAAACGATCCGCCCCACCCTCTATGCCAGGTGACCGACGGCCAGTGTTTTGGGTTCTTAGCCAGCTGTGCCTTGGCAGGGTTACCTTTGATCCTTTCGACCAAATGCCTTCATCCTGGTGTTCCCAAACACCTTTCCTAGATCCCACATGCAAGAAGTTCGAAAGATGTCATGGAGACCCCTGTGAGCCCTCTGATTTGAGGGGAAGGGGAGAAGGCAGGGGAATGCCTGGACTGAGTTCAGATTTCTGAGCCAGAAGGAAATTTCAGGCCATGTTGTTCTGTCTTGGCCCTGCCTGGGTGGTAAGCCAGTGTGACTGTTTTCAGCTGTCAGCAGAACTGGCCGCGACCTTGGTGAACTTTTAGCATGTAGTCTCCTTTTATAGGGTGACTATGTGCGTCTGCCGGAGAACTACTCATTTCCGGCAGAAGTAATGCATCATCATGAAATACAATCCATAGGAAAAAAACGGGGCTGGGGGTGGCAGTGTGGGAACAGGGGGACCCTTGTCTTCCGAGCGGTCAGGGCGAAAGGGTTTTACCGTGGCCTGGGAGCAGATGGTGAGCATGGATGGTACGTTCAACAAAAGTAGGGAATGCATCGTTTCGTAGTGAATGACCCGCAGTGTCTGCTGCGCTTTGTCTGTGACTGGTTTCCAGCTCAAACAGGCCTGACTTTCTGAGTTCTGGGGTGTCACTCCTCCTCAGGCAGCTACGGCCTGGGATGTCATCACTTCTGTAAGCAAAGCCTCTTGGGTAAGTCGTAAGGGCGCAGTTTCGTGTCGGTCATTGGATACGGGTGTGTTTCATGGATGCTGACAGGAGTTCGTTAACATTTCCTAAAGACCAGAGAAGAATAGCTGGAGAGTGTCATCTTTATCATGCATCTGGATGAGATGGATTTCCTGCCTCTGTACAGCTTTCTTTTCTGGGCAGCACCTAAGGGGCCATTTCCCTCCAAGTACCTCCTAGCCATGTAACATGAGAGTGAAAGAAAATCTGTGCAATGAATTTGGTCAGGAAGAGAAGGGAGCTAGATAAACTGCTGTGTACAAGGGCATGTTCTCTCCGCTTTTTTAAAAAAATGACATGAAAAATTATGAGATAAAGAGTTCTGAGCTCCTAGCAGGGCAGTGAAGTAGGGCTGAACTAGAGGGAAATGAACGGATGTGGGTGAGTGACTGCGTGCAGTTTCCAGTGTAAGCTGTGTGCTTATTCACAGGGCATGTTCTGAAAGCGACTCTTGTTTACCAAAGCACCATGGTTAGATGCAATTACTTGGAAAGGGAGATGCAGTTTTAGCAAGAAAAATGGAAGACATTTATTTCTTGTGAACACATTGCTGTTGGTACATAAACATGGTGCCAGCTCCAATAAAGTGGGTGCTGTCTGTGCGTGCCCACCATCTCACCTGCAATGAATCTTCCTTATAAGCTTCAATGATCATGTGTATAAAAACAAATATTTGACATAATACTTGGTAAAAGTTTCTTTGCAGAGTCATTCTGAAAAGCAGTGTGGTGCTTGCCCACAGAAACACAGTTCACAGTTCCTTTGTGATTTAGGAAATCTTATACATTTGGGCTCAAGGTGTCCCACCTGTGGGGCGTGAGGTTTCGCGTCAAGGCCACAATGAGCATTGCTGAGCTCGTAGCGTCTCGCTGGGAACCCCTTCACAGCCCCACGTCGGGTGCGGCTGTCAGACCCACCCCTCTGCTGCTCTTCGGCACCGGCCTCCGGGGCACCACCCTGCCCACCACCTGCTTGCTTCATCAGCTTCGTGACTGTGAGGCTGTGGGTACATTTTTCTTTTCCTCTCTATTTGTCTCCCCCTCGCCCCTCCAGTCTCCCCTCATCAGACGAGACATGGGTTCTGATCACTCTTTTCTGTTTATTTTTCTAGTTCCATGACTTTGGGCAAATCATTTAACCTGAGTCTCGACTTCCTCACCCGTAAAGTGTCTATAACTCCAGGGGGGTCGCTGTCCGAGTCAGATGGCAGCAGGGGAGAGAGGAAAGTGCAAAGCACCCTAGAAGAACAGTGCAGAAATAGCACTTCTCTTTTTTTCCCCAGCATTGTACATAGGATTTCGATTTTGTTGAGAGTTTTGATTTCCTTCCTAATGGAAGCTTCTCGCTAACAACAATGCCCAACCCCTACAGAGAAATAGGCAGCAAGGAGGCATGCTGACTTGAAGGGAGATGCCTGTGAATTACTGGTCAGAGGTCAGGCTTACATTGGCCATTTCCCTCTTCTTTGCCTTAATTTATGCATTGGGCCAGTATGGGCCTTTTGTACCCTCGGAGCCCCACACCCAGAATGCACGGTGGGTGCGGGGCCCAGAGGCAAAGCCAAGGAGAGGGAGGGGCTGGCGGCCCTGCGTGTCCCCCTCCCTGTCTTCCAGCGGGCCTCCTCATCTTCTCACGGGCCCCGATCTCCCGCTCGCCGCGCATCCCAGTCCCAGCCTGCCTACCGTCTTTGTCTTGGACGACAGTTACATCTTTACTCGTCTTTGCTAGTGTTGCTCCTCTGATATCCATGGAGCCTTGGGTGTAGTAGCCAAGGGCGCAGAGTGCGAATTTCTGGAAGCCTGGAATGGTCAACTCCACTGACCACTGTGGGGTTTCCACATAAGATGAAGACTGAACGTGTCCCCTGGGCCTAGTGACTTGGAGGTGATGGAACTGCATGGATGGAGGTGAGAATGCCGCAGTCTCAGAAGTAGATGGGACAGAGAATAGGAACGATTGTTTTGTAAAGTTTGGCTGTGAAGGTGGAGATGTTTATCTGAAAAAGCACATGGAGATCCAGAGGGTTTTAGGGTAGTTGTGCTGTTTTCTTTTATTTTCTGTGTCCTAGTCTTCCTCTTCTCTTCATCTTCTGCCTTTTTTATTGAAAATGGGGAAGGGAGGATGGTTCAAGGCCAAAAGCACAGATCCAGTGAAGAGGGGGAATTTGAAGACATAAGAAAAGGAATCATAGGTAACACCAAGCAGGTGAGCTCAGTCAGGAACCGGCCCATAAGGACAAGGTTCCTGCCTTTCCAAGGTGAGGGATCTGCCCTAAAAGTAACCGGACGGCTAAAGGCAGTGGGGGCCCGCATGGGTCTGTGGGTGTCTATTTTCCCCACAAAGTAGGCAAGTCCCACAAGTAAGATCAGAGTGGTGTACAGGAGGCAGATTCGGTAAGGCTGCACAGAGGGGCAGGGGCCAGAATCTGTGAGAGTCGGGAGGACTTGACATTGTTTTGGGGGAAACAGAAGGTAGAAGGCAGTTAAGAGTTGGTAAGAGGGATGAATGGGTGTGCAGTGATCCCCACATTCCTGGGTAGCACGAGCGGCATCTCTCATTAGCTCCCAAGCTGACATGGAGGGGCCATGTAGTTGGGACCATCCAGGCCTGGGCTTCGCTGGATTTTATTAAGGAGCTAAGTGTATGGCCAAGACAAAGATTAAAGTGCGTGACCATGCGATCTCAGCTTGTACGGAGGGGAATGAAACTAGGAGGGGCCTTATGCATAAGGAGACAGAGGTGCTGACTTGTGGGGGCTGCGTAAGGAAGCAAAGGCACACCGTCACTGAGCAAAACAATTGTCTTGCCAATGGGTTTCAGCCCCAGGCAAGTTCATTATGGATTCAGTGTGACCAAAGAAATGACAGTAGAACGTTCTTGGGGTGAAAGGGTTATACCCAACTTTATTTCCACGGTGGCAGGTCAGTCACTAAAATCTCTTCCACTCAGAGCGAGTCTGCACACAGCAAGCCGGTCTCTGCCTCTGGGCCTCTGTCCTCGGCGCTGCCACCACTCCAGCCTCTGCCCTCTTGCAGCCTTGCACCTGTGTTGCCCAGAGCACTGGGCAGGGCTCTTTATATGGAGTCAATAGCAACGTATTGCCCACACGTGTGTAGTGAGCTAGCCAGCCAGAGCCAGGTGAGAATCCTGGCCACAGGAACTCTCGTTTTATCCACAACAATCTAATGGAATATGCTGAGGAGTCCATTGCCCTGAGCCCCAGCTCTGCATTTTGACATTCAAGAAAGAAGACAGATGGTGGAACCATGCTTCAGAGGAGCCCGAGGCACTGGGATCTGCAGGTGGGGCTCAGCTTTGGAAAGGGGCACTCGCGGCGGCAGATAGCATGTTTGTTTTTGCTTAGTTTTGTTTCTTAATGCCAGACTCAGAGGCAGGCCCAAAGTAAATGTCCAGTATGTATTTCTTGAATGAGAAATGAATGAATGAGCAAGAGACAATAGAAATATATCCATAAGAACTCACCCACCTCAGGGGTTTATACCCCTGGTTAGTCTTTGGTGTTTGATTAAAATCAGAGTTCAAGCTACAGATCTGGATGCATTATTGCAAAATCTGTCTTGTGTTATTTTAAAAATCAGCAGTACCTTTAATTTGAAGCAAAGTAAAACAGTGATCCATACTGAATCACAGTAACCCTTTATAAAGCTTAAATAATAGACATGCAACAACTTCCAAGTTGCATAATGAATTGCAGTGTTGAAGACAGAGGAGCGGAGACGGTATCTGTGGACATAGGAAGGGAACACCGAATGAAGGGGAACAGTCAGACCCCACCACAGATACACAGCATTGCTGGAGACCCGTGCCTGTGGAGGCGCATCCTCGCCGAGGGGACCTGGCCTGGCCCCCTTCCTCACACCGCCCTGATCATTTGCTTCCCAGCACTTCTCACTCCCCAGCTTTTCCCATTTGCCTATGTGTTTACTGCCTGTGTCAGTCCTGCCACCCCCCAGCCCTATAACCAGGGGCTCACCTGATTGGCTCAGCCCTGTGGCCCAGCACCCACACCAATGTCCAGTGTTGACAAGTCACGATTCTGACTCTTGGGGGTGTTTCCGTCCTGGATGCAAGTTATTCACTTGACTACTGCGTCTTGGCATACTTTCCAGACTGAGTATATAAACAATCCCAGAAATGACAAGCAGGTATTTTTAGACCAATTTCTGTCTCTTTCATGTGAGATTTCATGAAGCCAGAGATGTTTTTCCTCCCTCATTTAGCATATAATATGTACTCAAAACTTTTGGAAGGATTTATTGTATGACATGAACATTGAATACAGATGCCAGACTGGATACAGATGTTCCTGGACATATTCTGATGGTTCTTGATAATTGAGCCTTTCAGGTTTTGAGAATTCTTTTTTTTTTTGAAAAGGTAATTTAAAAATAGATTTTAAGTAGATACAAATAGACAGGTTATTATCCCATGTTACAGATAAAGTGTCTGAAACACACAGAGGTTAAATGACATAGCCCTGATCATAGAGCTGGTAAGGGCAATATATTGTGAATTCATTTCTCTTCATGCTGAGTCAAATGCTCTGTCTCCTTTATCACATCTGTTATGCTGTTTGTGTATTCATTCCTTCGTTCCTTCCACAAGGGTTCACACAGCATCTATTTTAGGCCTTTGTCTTTGCTCAGATGGCTGCAGCTGTTTGGATGTGTGCTCCCAATACTGCCAGCCCCAGTTCTACCCTGTCTTTAAAACACAGTTGAGAAGCAAGTTTCTCCAACATACTTTCCATGCACTCTGCTATCTCCAAACCCGTCTGAGTGGGGAAGATACACATACTTAGGGAGAAAATTGATATTCCGGCTAACACAGCAGTATCAAAGAAGATCTATCAACATACTGTCATTTAGATCCATTGGCGCACTGTCACTTAACTCAAAAAATAGACTTCTGCAAGGTAGTTTTTATGGAGAACACTGACCCTCCTTTTCAAACTCAGATGAGTCATCCTCATTGTCTCGGCTGTTGGCATTCCTCTACCTGCTTCAGGACATCATATTCTAGTTCTACCAAAGTAACTCCACTGAGAGTGTGCACCCCCAATTTCCAGAGGGAGGAGAATGAGGAATAATTAGGAATGTTCTGAAATTGACTGGCAGCTCTTTGTGCCAGACTAATTCTAATAAAAGATGGCTCCATCCAAGGCAGGTGGTGCGAGGTGAGAGATGAAAGGTCCAGAGACTCTAAGAACTCCAGGGCTCCCCAGGCAGCCAGTAAAGGGCAGAGTCTGCATTTACCACCTGATTCCAAAGTTCTCGGTCTGCACATCACGCACAATAGTTTCCTATGACTTTGAAAAACAAAGGCTGCGAAAAGAATTTCGAAATACTAAAAATCCAACAAAGTTTATTTGAGTTTATACACCTCGAGATCCATGGAATGTCTAGACAACGGGGCAGAGTTGTGGCTGGAACATGTGCTCCCTTCACCAACACAAGACATTTCAGAGAAGATTCCACGATGACTCTCCCCATAAAAATGTGGTGCAGAAGACACAAAGGCAAGGAAAACAAGAGTTAAACAAGGGGAAATACATAGTTATTTTGAATGTCTTGACTTGTAAGGAAACATAATGTCTGAATGCCCTCCAAAGTTCTAAAATTGTTGCCACCATGAATTGTTTGTAATCATATCTTTGTCCTTCCTCCGTTATTAGGTCTCAGTCTGTGGTAGAAGCTGGGACCCTGAAACCCGAGGAGAAGGGAGAGAATGAGAACACGCAGCCGCTCCTGGCTCTGGACTGAGCCCCGGTCACCCTGTGTCCCTGCATAACGCCAGCCGTCAGTGGTATCGGCCACCAGGAAGCACATGTGCAATGACTCCCCCACGCGCGTGCGTTCAGCTTGACATAAGGCCCTCCACTCCTGCCGCCTCGTAGTGACTGTCACCAGCTGTCGGTCTGAGCAGCCAAAATTGAACAAGAGTTGAGAGATACCTTTTTTTCCTCTGTGATGGGATTGGAGGATGAAGCAAGGCATATACATAAACAAGAGTCCGCCCTCCCATGTTTATGGTATTAAATGAGTTGAAAAAAGAAAAACTAAATTTGATGTACACACTGCATTAGGATAAGGATTTTTCTGAGGCACCAGATGCCCTCCCCCAGTTTTGCAATTTAAGTTTATATGCATTTCCAAGTAGATACATCAGAACTAAACTGTGCAGACACAGTCGTCAAATTTAATGTAGTGCAAAGCCTGAGACAACAGTATCTACAGTAATATCCATTCTTACTGAATTATTTTCTTTGACCTCATCACCAGCATCAGATTGTTCAGCCTAAGATGTACGTGTACGTCTGGATATTTGCTGAGTGCTTACTTTGATATCCTGCAAGAATGATTTTTATGTCACATCTAATTGTCAGGCCACCAGCTGATTATCATGATCTGACTTTAAAGGAAGACACACACAACTTGGAAGTATGATTATGCCAACTTAACAATGTGACTTCCCACGGGCAACATGTATCTGCAGAGGGAGGGTGGGGTCTCACTGAAAACCCATGTCAGTGATTAACGAATCCATTCAAACTGCCTCACTTGGGTCATTACAGCAAAGAAAAATGCTACTAAAGCATTTAAGCCCCCACCCTCCTGCAACCAGTTACTGTGAAGAAGGGACCTGGCTGTTGCTGAGAGGATAGGTGGGAATCATGGAGGAAGACCCTTATGGATGGCTTAATGCTCAAGAACTGAAAATAACAGAAGATTAGGAATGCAGGATAAAATGCCAAAGATCATTTTATTTCTCTGTCTAGTCTCCTCAGAAATGGAGACCCCCGACTATCCATTCAAAGGAAATTAGATAAAAATAAACAGATATCGTAGGATATGATATCCTTACTCATGCCATATTTCCTCAAACCAACTGTATGTTCCTAGGTATCTCTTCTCTCAGCCATCTGCATGACATGAGCATTTATTAGTATGACTGGTTGGTGCTCCATGTCAAATAAAATATATTTTAGTTGCTAATGGAAAGTAAAATATGATTTTACATTTTAAGTATTTGGGGAGGATTAGTTAAAAAATTCAAAGGAACAAGATGGTTCAACTGGCCATAATCACCCCCAATAGATACTAGTATGAATCCTATTTATTACATCTCTTTCTCAATGGATGCAGTATTTTAATTTTTTTCTACTGGTATAAAATAATAAGAGGAGTCACTTTTATATTCCACCCTTGAAATAAAATTGAAGTAGAATTAAAAATATTTCTCAACCAATCGTATCACAGTATAAATAAAACCAATCCATTTTGTGTAACAAAACAGTAACACTGAAATACTACACCAGTGCAGTGACTGAAACATTTTTCTGTATTCCATGACATAGGGAAGGAAGAGGAAGCATTAAAGTGAATTAGATCATCCATTTTATTTCTTGGATTTATAAAAGAGTTCCGGGATTCAAGGCATTACAATGCTATTGGAGTTGATTAATGCCAACACTTTGCAGTGGTGATAATTCTGGCTTTTCAATTGGCAATATTTAGTAGTGACCTGATTTTAAATACCATATGATAAATATTGAGTTAGATTTTACTCTATTCCATGGTTTCATTAAATGAGTGTAAGCTGATGGTTTAACAGTGACAATTTACACTTTGAATTTCTTTATGTGTATGCAATATACATACAAGAACCACATTCAATAAGGGACACGAATGTTACTACATGAGCACTGGATTGGATTGTCCTTTATCAGTCATTTCCTCTGTTCAATAAATACTGAGGGACACAAATACCTTTTGATGTTTTAAAAGCTTGTTTTTTTCTTCTGACTTCAGTAATTAATTCTGATATTTTTCTTCACATGCTTCCTGATTTTAGGGGGATTTTTAGGCATTCTCAACAGAGAAGGGGACAGGAAAAGTTGGATTTGCAAACTCTTCTCCTGGAAGCAAGTTTCTATAAGGACAAGCAAACAGGGTCCATTTCAATTCTGAAGAATGGTGTTTTTTAAATGAGATAAAGAAAGCATCTTTGTCCTTAACATGGAAAAGAAAGCCAAGTGTGTTCTACCTGTGAATGAAATTTGGCAACCTATGTGTTATTTTTGCATTTTTGTTCATGCTGGCTTAAAACTCAGGTGCATGAATATCATTACATTCTTAAAGCTAATATTTCCAGTTAGCTATGATTTAAAAATGACAAAATTGAACGCATTAATACTCTTCTAAACTAATGACTGACTCACCTTTGGAAAGAGCATGCAAGACCTGTTTTCAACGGTTCTTTCTAATGCTGTGGGTAACAGTAAAGCTAAACAGTGCATAATTGCTATTTCAAAGAGATGTTTAAGCGGCAGAGGTTTCTCAAGCCAGTGAGGTGGAAAAGTCTTTCAAACTTTCAAAGAGGAAGGCAAACTTAAAAGCAGGACAAGGATTCTCGCGTTCTTTGTTTTCCACTCTTCCATCCTTCATGTTTTACAGAATTGTGATGGGACTCTTAAGGGCCTCGTCACCCACATGGACCTCTAATCCACAAAGACTCTGGACGCTGGCCCTCTCTCACAGACGGCCAAGAGGCTAAGCAGGTATCCTGGCAGCCACCTGTCTACCTGAGAGGGACAGAACATTTCTGCTCTGAGAAATTTTACCTTTTTTTCCCCCAAGTCTTAATTCTTGGCATTAACAAAATTTACATGGGGCATTTTTATGACTCAATATAAAATGATTTCATGTCCCTTTTCAGTGTGAAAAGTTCCTCTTAGAAAGAAATACAATTTTGACAGTATCTCCACCATTTGCATAGTAAGGAGAGAAAGTAGTAACACTGGCTCATAAAGAAGGTAAAAAAGCAAAGAGACTCGGTGGGTAGAAAGCAGCACTGTTCACAGATGTTGGTATAATTACATTTTTCTCCTTTGTATTAGGAAAATAAGATTGCTTCCTTCATATGAGTGTTCTTTACTAAAAATAATTAAAAGAGGGAAGTCCGGGTTCACCAGGAAAGTTGCCATTAAACAGCTAGAAGTAAAGCATTTACACAACTTGCTATTAAAAATCAACAAAAAAGTAGTGGTGTACAACGACAAAATCGTCTAGCTACCCTAGAAAAATACAGTTGCATAGAAAAATTGCAAACTAAAGCAATCCATTCACAGTTTCTATGTATATATTCTTATCGTACACTGACTTAGGTCTATTCTATTTCAAAGGAAAAATATCTTTGGCTGGCAAGGTAGAAGCTATCGTGTGTCACCTGAAATATGGGCGTCAGCTCAGGGCTGCCAGGGTGAAAGGCAGCAGGGCATTTTCCACATACCACAGCATGGCACATACCCCTTTGTATCTTCTAAGCCAGAAGGAGACTTAGAATTTTTCAGGCTCTGAGTCCAGGGAATTAAGGGCCTTGGAGTTGGAACTTCTGTCCCCACAACCAAGGTGACAGAACCGGAAAGGCGGCCTCTTTCCAGGGCGTCAGCCTGCATGACACGTTAAATGGCAGGCAGGCTGCGTCTCTGCTGGGGCGTCAGCTCTGGGTGCCACACGTCCACGATGAATATCAGCCGGAAAGACTCAGCATCCTGCCACACCTCGTGCTCAAAGGAGTCGTCAAAGATAAGCACCCTGCCTTCTTCCCACGTCCTGGAACAGAAAAACGTTGATTTACACGGTGGTTCACATGCCTGAGAACCAATTCATGTCTATGTGCAGGAAAGCCTTTTGTGATAACCTTTGGAATATGACTAGATAACTGAAACATGAGGCCAGGGTTTATTCTTTTGTTGGTGATTAAGAAAGCATCTCAGGACTCATACCATGAACATCAATTTCCAACACTCAGTGCTGAAGGGGTGCCAAGGGCAGGGACCTGGCGAGAAGGGCACAGTGACCTTGTCCAGGCCCTGCTCTTACTGCCGGCCTGAGTCTAGGGGAGGCTTGGTGAGTCGGGCAAACATTCCAACACGTGCCCCAGTGGGTCCTCCCCAGGGTGATTTCCCGGCCAGTGACTCTGTGGTGTCCTCCCTGGCCTTTCAGAGACTGGTTTAGACTGATGGGTGGTGACTCTGAGGCATCTCTACGCCCTGCAGGATAACTGGCATAGCATTAGTGCACCTCTAAATGAGTTTTTCCACCAATTCCACTTGCTAATTTCCATCTGATGGAAGAAAGGTCCATTTTATGGAAGGGCAGGTTGGGAATGAATTTGTTTACTTTTTGATGTCATCTGCTATGCAAGTGGGTTGTCCATGGAATATTTTAAATTGGGCCTGCAAAATATCCTTCAGGGGCTTGAGTACTACTTCATAAAATACCTGTATAGGAGCTAAAATCTAAATATAGTGTTAGCCTCAATAAAACAATCGAGAGAAATACGGCAGGGGGAAATTACATAATGCTTTTCAAATCCAAAGAATGTTAATTAATCATGCTAATGTTACTTTCTTTTAAAAATATACATTAACTGCCAACATATTAAATGCTAAATTCTGTTTTTAAAATGAAATTTTTACTAGGAAATTTTCTTTAGAAATTAAAATTCCACTTAAGCATTTGAAATTTTATATCCTGGATTGGCAAATCATTAAAACTATAGGATGGAAAATGCTAGCTTGATAGCAAGTTACTTCCTTATCATAAGGAAATTTTCCTTAGAAAAATAATTTGTATCTTTTTATGTTCATTACTAAGTGATTAACAAATACTAAATTACATAATATTACATATTACAGGGTTTCTCAACCTCAGCACTATTGACATTTTGGGCCAGGTAATTCTCTGTGTGAGGGGCTGTCCTGTGCTCTGTATACATTGGCAGCGCCTCTGGTCTCTACCCACTCGATGCCAGTAGCACTGTCCCAGCAGTGTGAGAACTAAAAGTGTCTCCAGTCACAGCCGAATGTCCTGGCAAAGAGGTGGGAGGCGTGGGGGGAAAGTCTGTCTCAGACGGATTGAATGAACAATAACATCTTCAAATTATTTAAAGTAATTGATAAAGTAACAAATACTTGCAAGTTAAAAGTTCCTTGAAGTTGGGAATCCAGTCTCCCATTTCTGCTACCCATCCCTCCCCCCTGTCCTACTTCGTGTGCTACTTCGTACATCTAGCCTGTTGTCTTGCGTTTAATAATCATGTGGGAATTGACTCTCTGATAAAATTTCTCTTAAGGATCAAAGAGTTCAACTGGAGTTCCGTCCAAGGGTAGCAAAGGACAGAAATATATAGATTCGGGAGCCAAGGACAGAACATGTATTCATTACCATACAAAATAAAATTTGAAGAGAAAGACAAAGTTAAGAAAAAGGAAAATGATACGAAAACAGAAGTAAAATGATCTATATAGCTCATATAGTTGGACTACCATTTTCTAGGTCTCAGCTTTATCAGCGGACAATGCACTGCCAGTGGGTACCGCCGACAGGTCGACAGTACAGGCAGAAGATGGGAGTGGGGGGAGTATACTAAAAGAGAAAGACAGTACAATCACACTCATAGCAGCATTATTCCCAGGACCAAAAGGTGGGAGCAACCCAAGTGTCCACCGCTAGATGGATAAACAAAAGCTGCATATACATGCCATACTCAGCCTTAAAAAAGAAGGAAATTCTGACAATGCTACAACACAGAGGAACTTAGGATATCATGCTACATGAAAAACGCCAGTTACACAAGGACAGACAGAGTATGTTTCCACTTATATGTGGTACCCAGAGTAGGCAAATTCACACCATACACAACGGTGGGGGGCTGTCGTGCAGTGGGCACAGAGCTTCGGTTCTACAAGATGAAGAGCTCTGAGGGTGGGTGCTGGTGGCGGTAGCGCAGTATGAATGTACTTAATGCCACTATACTGTATGTCCACTTAAAAACAGTTAAGATGCTGCAGTTTATATTATGTGTATTTACTACAATTAAATAAGAAAAAAGGGAAAAGCAAAGGGGAGTGAGCACATGGTAGAAGAGAAAAGGGGAGAGTGCACTGGAGAAGTTATGGTCTCTGAGGGGGAGCAGATTCCAACCTCACGGCTCTGGGACCTAAGGCTCTGTGACCTCGGGTTAGTAACTTAGCCTACGTGAGCCTTTATCTCTTCATCTGCATAGCTGATGTGAGGATTAACATATTGTTGGCACATGGTGAATAGTCAATTAATGACAGAAAATATAAAACAGAGGAGGAAAGAAAATATAGAACAGAATAGGGAAAAGATAAAAGATAAAGGTGCTAATGTTGGGAACTGGTATAATGTTAGCAGAAATTACCTTGCCACCACTCCCTACAAATTTGCCTTCGTTTGAGAAAACTGAAATGTCCAAGGGGGTGAGATATCAATGATCTTTAAGAGAATCTGTGAAATTTGCTGTGTGCTGCAATGACAAGGACTCTCCATGTTTTTCTGAGTGGCAGAGAATCTGGAACTGACTTAAAATACTGCAAGAAACTTCTAACTAAATAGAAAGTTCTAGGCTGTACAAAATGACATTTTTCATTAGATTCGGGTGGGTATAAGAAAGCCAAAGATTTAGGAATGATTTATAGGAGAAAAATCTTGAACATTCCATTCATTACCTTAAATTCCCTGTGAATCAGGAAAAGCTTTCAGCATTGGAACACAGTGGTTCAATCCCAGAACACCCATGCCTATAAGGGGTGGAATGTAAGTTACCACTGCTTTGTGGCTTTTCAGACATTGTAAGTCAAAGATGGACTAGACTAAACATTTGATTACACAATTTTTTAAAACAAAAAATCTGGGAGGTATTTCAAAGGGTTGGATTCCTTTTGGGCCAAAGAACTCTTGGGGACGTGTGTCCTATTGGACTTCTATTTGGCCCTTCCCTTTTCTTTCAGCATTTTCTCGGAAAACAGCAAAGATACTCACTTACTTAATGTAGATTCTTAAATGTGTATTCCTTCTAAATATGTAAACAATGTCTTCTGATCACTTATGAGAGCCAGAATGACTCATAGTGCAGCTCTACTGAACCTGAAAGGGAGGCACAGTAAAACCCTAGCCCAGCAATGTATAGTCTGAGTGACGTGGTGATAAACCAGATACAGTGCCTGCCTGCGGAAGGAGGGGGATTTTCTGTGACAAAAGGAATATAACAATGTCAAAGGTCCTTAGATCTCTTCTGAATGAAAAATGAAGACTCTCTTCACAATGCAAAGGAACATTTCTCAAGACACTTGATCGTAAATTTGTGCGCAAATCTCCACCAAGTATGATTAAGCTACATTCAAATTACAATATGGGAAGAGTGTTCTGGAGGAAAGATTTTCAGAGTAGCCTTTGAAGGAAATCTTCCTGAAGGTGCTCACACAGGCTTGCTCGGAAGGCTCCCCAAAGCAAAACTGGAGGTGAGGAGCTGCACCCCGTCCCCAGACAGCCACCTTGGCTTACTTTTAGGATTTCTTACCATTATGAGAAAAACACGTCTCCTTGGTTTGCCAAAAGATACAAGACTACCTGGTCACAAGATAAAGCAATATTATATAATGCCTCAGTTTCTCAAATTATTATAAATAATTATAATAGATATAATGGTGATAGAACACACCTAATAACTTTAACTGTGTCACAGAATTATCATCAACACCAATAATGTTAAGTAGTGATACTAGGTGTGTAGAGATTCTTCTACTGAAAAACTTTACAGAACATATCTCAGTGATCCTTGCTAAAGTGTTCCGAGGTAGGCAAATGATATGGTTCTAATTTTCCAGGAAAAGAATCATATGGAAGCAAGTTCAGAGGTTTTCAGTGATATTGTGATTCTATGGAAGAAGCAGAAATTCACTAGACTTGCTTCATTACAACCCAAACTTTTAGCTCAAGTTCATGGTTCTAGAGGATAGAGGATATTGTCAGTGCCTATAGCTGCTATGCCCAGGTCGCCTATAACACATTTACCAGGATGAGTGGAATACAGAAAATGGACAAAGGGCTCAGGGATAAGGCTACCAGTTCTTATTAACTCTGATCTACTGAGATCCCTCAGTTTCAACTGCATTAGAAATCCTGGCACATACTGTCCTTGAAACATGAAACTGCATTGCTACTTCCTTCTTCCTCTCCTAAAATATAAGAGACAGAAATACATGCATACACACACTCTATGTCTGTCTGGACAAATCATTTTTCTGAAAGCTAAGGCATCTGTATTCTTGTTCTGACTTCTGCTAACTACCCATGTGACTAAGATCCTGCATTTTAACCTATGGGCCTCAGTTTCCTCATCTGTGCAACGGTGGACATGATGACCTCTAAGGCCCTTTTGTCGTAGTAGGTAGATAGCCAGACATGAGCCGCAAGGGGGACTTTGACGTTGTTTACATCTGGCTGGTGTTTACGTTTGATGTTTATTTATATTCTAAACATTCTGTGCAAAATGTTCTTTCAAGATGTGGGGCGGGAGGGTATAGGTACCAGACCTGCCAAAACTGCCTGGTTCCAACATGGAGGCAGAGTTGACCCTGATTTCACCTCCAAATATATTAAATGCTCATTAGCACCCTAAGAATCACAACCCTTGGTGCCATGGCAGTTCCGAGGAAGACCATCTAAGGACGGAAAGATGGCATCACCCTATTTTCTGGAAATCCCCTCTGTGGGGTAAATGGCAGACTTTCCAGAATCTCCTGCTTGGCCTTAGTCCATTTACGTATCAATGGATGTTTACAGCTGCAGCCTCTCCTGGATCTTGGCAAGGGGTGGAGAGAAAACAGCCATTCTCTACTCCCCTCTGTGCCTGGTACATAATTGGCCTGGCACCTGTCAGTCACCAAGGACCCACTCATGGAGTGCCTCCCAGAAGGGGCAGGTGGAAAGTAGAGAGTGCGCTATGGCTACAGAGTGCAAGCAGTGGCTGGGAGAGACTGATGGTGCCAAGCCAGGCTGGCAACTCTAAAGAATGAAAGCCTTTCTCCCAACCTAGCCTTTCCCTTGACTTATTTCGGTTTACCTGGTTCATAGCAGGAACTTGCCCTGGGCCAGGAAAACCCTTCCCCCCGAATCTATACCCTCTCAATTCTTAGAATACCCCACCTATCCTGCTGAATATTCCCTCCCCTGCTTAAACTCCAGCTATAAGACCACCCAACCTGAACCCCACCGTGCCACTCACCTCTCAGGCATGTCCGCACTCCCTCCTCGAGTGTATACTTTTGCCTCATTAAACTACTCTTTGTTTGTACCTGCTAGACCTGCTCGTAGATTCCTTCTCAATCAGAGTCAGGAACCCTCTCCTAGGTTGAGGTCTCACCTAGTGCGCAGGGAGCTCTCCCTGGATTGGATTGCCCGACAACGCTTTCAGGACTACAATTCTCTTAATTCTTTGAGTCAAGCTGTTGGATAGGGCTTCAGTTTTCATATTACATTTGACAGGATATATTTAACAAGCTTGCATCTGAGACATGGGTAGAGTATTCCCTTTTCTGTTTAATTGCAAAATATTAATTCCAAAAAAGATGGCTAACTTCACAAGGAATCTCTTTTCCCAACAGGATCTGTGTATATGCACCCCTAGTGTAGCTCACAACCAACCCCTCGTGGGGACATCATTCCAGCCAGGCTGACACAGGGAGTCTCTCTTCTGCAGGTAGGCCTGGAGAATCCAGATTCAGACCTCCTACTACCCCTGCACTGCTTCTCTCCGTAGCTTTTCACTGCCTCCTCTTGGCCCCAGCTCACCCAGTAGCAGAGGGCTCTATAACAGCTGAGGAGACAAAAACCGGCAAAGAAAGGGAAGACGGAGAGGAAAACTTGCAAGGCTGCACAGATGCGATGCCACTGCCCCTCCACCACATGTGCAGTTCAAGGGTGTAGGCAAGTGGAGGAAAAGGAGAAATGCAGGGGGATGGGGCAGTGACTGGCTATGCTCCTGCCCTGCCCCCCTTCCCAGCATCCCTTGCAGCTCCAGGCCTCTCCAATTACAGTCCCTATTTGCAGCTGTGCCATCCCCGCAACAGTCCTGGTTCTGCACACCTAGGTTCCCCCTCTTGCTCCTCTCCCGACTCCTTAAAGCCACTCATCCCTGTCAGAATACCCACTCCAGGCTACAAGAACCACCTTCATCGTTGTAGAAGTGCCTGGAATGGAAGAGGCCAGTGTCCACTTCTGCAGCAATCAGACAAGAGGAGAATAAAACTCGAATAAACTGAGTGATTCACTACACAGTACTTTGTAAACACAGTTCTGAGTGCATTTATGTGGATTACTTTAATACTCAAAACTACAGGGAGACATACTTTTATTCTTCCTATTTTACAGATGAGGAAATCAAGGCTTATAGAGATTAACGAGTTGTCTAAAGTTACACTTAATAAGAGGGAAAGCCGGGATGAACCTAGATCATGTGACTTTCAGGGCTCCTAATTTGATTTCATGAAGAAACCCAGTGTTAAAACCTGAAGTAAAAACTCAGGATGCATTTTTCCCTTAAAAACATTATTATAAATAGTCACTGGTTATAGAGTGCTATTAATAAAGATCAGAATTAAAGAGCTTTTGGGGCTGACCCAGGAACTTCCACATCATGTAATATTGTCATAGGAAAATGGATTCTAACCTTCCAACTTCTCAAAAATCAGTTCGATGAACAAAATGTTTGGACACAATTTATTTTCAATGTAGGAACCTGCCATTCCTGTGGAAGTAAAGATACATATCTGTGCATGTGAACAGCCATAAATACACTATGCTAACCAGAACAGGGGTTAAGAAACTTCCCTGATGTTTTTAATTCACCAAGTTGCTCAAGGGAAAGAAGATGACAAAAATGTTAGTATTCAGTAACAAACTGTTAGGAAAAACATCCAGTCAAAAATGCCATTTTTGTCTTACAATCTCAGATGGGCATGAATGGTGACTTGAGGATAAGGTCACACTACAATTTGGACTGAAGATTTGGGTATATTTTGTGAAAAAGAAAATCTATGATTTCAGGGAAACTAGCAAAAAAAAATTGAAAGTAGGGGCAAAATTTTTTGGTACCAAATGATTCACTGATTCATAGCTTCTATAGTGAGATCAGAAAATTTTAAGACTTACTTTATCTTCTTGTACACTTTATGAAAACAAAACAAATATTATCTATGAACAATTCATGGGGATTAAGAAAATTAAGTCTCTCTCTTACTGTTAACATTTTAGCTTGCTTTCCACATAATTTTCCTAATTGGAAACCTGAGAGATTAATGAAAAAATGGTGTGATAAAATACTCGTGTATGTGGGAAATGGCCATTATTTCTACAGCAATTTAGAGAGGAATGAAATGACTTACCGCCAATTCATTTCTTCAGTTTGTCACTGACACTAATGCATGCTTTCCTGGCTACATCCGTCTTGTCCACCCTTTTAGGCTGGCAATTTGCAGGCAATAATGCTGAGTTTCCAGGAGAGCTGCAGGGCCCCTCTTCTTTCCCTTAGCATGGTTCTAGCATGTCCTGGGGGCCCCCTTAGAGACACAGAAGGAAGAATTCCTCTCTGGGCTCATTCAAAGCTCATGCAACTTGGCCACTCCACGAGGGTAACAATTAATTTCCACATGCCAGTGGCGTGTCTACCCACTGAGTAAGTTTCTTTAGCTCTGGGTCAAGATTGCTAACAAGCTCCTCTTACAGACCACCAAGCATGGCCTGTCAGGTGTGACATAAACAGCCCAGAAACAGAGACTCCCCAGCTTTCTCTACTCAATGCTCTGTTGGCTGGACATTAAAACCTTATGAATATAGCATGATCCTAATTTTGAAAACAAACTCCAAAGTCCCCAAATGTATGCATATCAGGAAGCCTACGGGGCTGAGGCTAGGATCACAGGCTTTCTAGGCAGACTGCCTGGGACTAAAGCTGGGTTCCAGTTATGTAGTAGGTTGACTGGTGACCCACAAAAAGTTAAGTCCACTTGGAACCTGTGAATGTAACCTTTTTCGGAAAAAAGGGTCTTTGCAAAGGTACTTAGGTTAAGGAGCTTGATGAGATCATCCTGGATTAGGCTGGGCCCTAAATCCCATGACAAGAGTTCTCATAAAAGAAAATAAGGGGAGAAGACCCAGGGAGAAGGGGATATGGAGGAAGGACTGGAGTGATGCGTCCACAAGCTGGGAAATGCCAAGGACTGTCAGCAGTCCCTGGAAACCAGGAGAGAGGTGGAGAATTGATTCTCCCTTTGAGACTCTAGAAGAAACCAGCCCTCCTAGCACTTGATTTCAGACTTCTGGCCTCCCAAAACTATGACAGAATAAATTTCTGTTGTTTCAAGTCATCCATTTAGTAGCTGGGTATTACAGCAGCCCTAGGAAACAAATGCAAATATCAGTCAATACCTACTAAGCTCAGCGACCTTGAGGAAGTTACTCAGCATCTTTATATCTCAGTCTCCTCAACTGTAAAACAGACATTTTAATAATCTCATAGGATCGTTGTGAGGATTCGTGAGTTAATGGGTTAGCATGCTTAGAACTGGTTTGTGCGCACAGTAAGCACGAGAAACGTCACTAGTCTTCGTTGTCTTTATCATCATTATTGTGATGAAGAATACACACATACAGAATGAGAAGCATAAGGACAACATCTCTGAGCAGTGACCTCAACACTAATATTTAATTTTTTTATTGTGTGTGTCTGAGTTACAAATTACGCACAAGGAACACGCACCAGTTTTGTAATCAGAAGGCATGGTTTACTTCTATGGGATCATTTAATGTTTGGTGATTGTGGCCGCATCTCTGCAAGCGCATCTTCAGACAGAAAGAGCTGTGCCAGGTTTCGCCGTGCTGGAATATTTAAACAACCTGCACACTAGCGGGAATCACATGGCGCCGGAGAAATGGCAACCTGAGCATTTGTACCTGAGGACGAAAGGGCACACATTGCTACCAGTAACCTATTCTTTTGGAAGCTGAGATGCTCTCAAAATTTGCTTCGTGCAGCCTAGCCCAAGGAAGCCTCATTTCTTGGCATATGCATTGTCCCTTGCCACCCTAATACACCTTGACAATGACAGCCTGAAAGGTCCAGGTTTCCTATTACAGTCATTCCGTCCTCAGAGCTTACACGCTACCTGCCTGTTACTCTAGCTATTTTCACTACCAGCCTTACACAGTACTTGAATTGAACTGACCTATTTCTCTTAGGAAAAACACTACTTTTGTAATAAGTATTTAACCTGGCCCAACCCGTCTTGAGCTAGGGATGGTTAAGGAGAAGAATGCAACTACATACGGCAAGTATAACAGGAGGGACTGGCGAGCGTGCTGACCAGCAATCACCCGGGGCAGAAAGGCACCAAGAGAACGTGAAGCATTTCATCCTCTGCAAAATGGCCCAACAAGAAGTAGATGGGTGGCAAGTACTTTTTAATAACCACTGGGCAAAATACAGCATCTGTGAATTATTGTTATCGGCAGGTACCTGCCGTCATGTGAAGTGGGCTGTATTTTAAATGCACAGTGGAAACCGAGGGGCTGCCGAGTTAATGTTTTTATTCAAAATTACCCTCCAGGTGGCTGGGGCTTATTACTACTTCTGGTAGGTGAACACTGTTAACCTCATCACGTTGTAAATTTGTGGGGAGGGGCTGGCAGTCGTTGCCTTTGTCAAGCATGGTCCCCAGACGTTTGTTGGGAGCCTGGGCTGGGGATGCACCTGCAGGCGTGGTCCTGGGCCAGGTCCCTGGGTCTCCCGTGTCACTTCTGCATTTTGAGTCCTCCGTGGCCGCTGGTGTAAGCACTGCCCACCTGCTCCCCTTCTCGACCGCCGCACCCCTTCCTTCGCCTGCGCCTCTGATGACTAGGACCCGTCCCATGCATTTCCCTCTTGCTGCCTATTCCTAAGTGAATTTGTATCTTCTGATTTTTTCCCCCCAAGCATCTACAAACAGAACAGACAGGTGAGTTTAGAAAACAAACAGAGGGCAGGAGGGAGGGAGGGAAGGAGACACAGAGACAAAAAGAACAAGCACGTTTAAAGCCCTAAGGTCGTGCTTAGGAGTCAGGCCTGGTTGGCTTCTCCAGCCGCACTGCCCCCTGGTTCTTACTGATCTCCCAGGAGCTGCCGCGTCAGTCTCTGCCTTACCCAGCATTCCCTGCCTCCTCTCTGCATTCTCTGGGTCCCTCCCCCATTTGGCAGAGAGACCCCGTGGACCCAGAGGCTTGGCAAGATCCATTCTGTCCTGACAGGAAGCCTCTCTCTGTCCAGCCATCTCTGGTTCCCTCCTCCTGGTCCTCTCAGCCCTGCCTTCTGCTGCCCTCCCCTTCTCGGCCCTTCTCTTCTGCTTCCCGACGTCCCTGCACTCGTGGGCTCTCAGGGTTCCTCTAGAATCTCCTGCGAAGTCTGCCCTGAGCTCCAGGCCTCCACATCCAGCCAGCTACTGGATGTTTCTACTACTGTGTTCCAATAGCAATTTAAATAAAATATACACAAACCCCGAACTCAGTATTCATTCCCCTCTCCTCGCCTCACGCCTCCCAAGTTCTCCATTATTTGTTAACGTATCCGCACTCTCCCACTGACTGAGATGGAACTGCCAGCCATCTGGGACTCCCCGGCACTTACGTCTGGGACTTACACTCAAGATTCACTTGAGTCAGTTTCAGAGTATCTCCTGCATGTGTGCCCTTTACTCTTCCTTGCTTCCCAGCACCCCAATTCCAGCCCTCCGTGGGTGGGCCACTGTGACAGTCTGTTAGCTGTTCTTCCCCTCTGCCTGCCTACTAGGGCTCGCCCATGGCTTCTGGGATAACTTCCTAACAAGGTCTGGTCCCACTAGCTGGTATTCAGAATCTTCTGTGATGTAGCCTCTAATCCACACTTTCATTCTTCAACTTCACCCTCTGTGTGCTGTTAAAGCACATAAACAGAAGGCCATCAGCTGCTCACGGGCTGGTGGTGCACGTAAGAGAAGCCAAAGGCTTTGGCCTTGTTTCAGCATCTTCTCTGTAAAAACCCTGGCCTCCAGCCCTGCTCCTGTCGGTGGGGTGCTTCTTCTAACCACCTTTGGTTTGATGCTGCCTGATTCCAATCGATGTGTCTGCAAAGAAACTCTAGAAAATTTTAATGAGCACCAGTTTACCTTTTAGCAGTATCCTACACTGTGAGTTGCTGAAACCGCTCAATATTCTTCATGTGTGGTCTGTAATTCTTCGCTTCTGTGCCTTTGGAGGTGCTGTATTTCATGCCCTTCTCCCCCAGCTTTCAACATCTACATCCTTCCTATCTTAAAAAAAATCACCAATGTCAAGATTCCCAAACTTCGGCAGCAAGTGAGCTACCTGCCCACTGACCCATCTTGGAGAGTTTTTATCTGAGTCATGGGAACTTGAGTTTTCACCCCGATTAGGCACGTCGGACAGGGGAAGGCCCCTGTCTCATTCACCTCTGCATCTCCCACAGCCCTTTGTTCCGCTCCATCGTGCAGGGCATGCAGGTGTCTGCCAATAACCAGGTGAACGACTCTGAATACCCACCAACCTCAGGCCTCCGCCAAGGCCCATGAGCCAATGGTGAGAAGACAACAGCTTGGGGTCTGCTCTCCACGAGCTGACAGCTCAGTCACAGATTCGGTTAATACATACTAATCAATATGAAGCAATGGAAGATAAAGAACAGGATGGGGAATATACACTCCACACACTCTAAGAAGTCAGAGGAGACATTCCTTTTTACAAAACTAAATTGGATATTAATAATAATGGGTTTATTTTGGATGCAAAAGTCAGGCATCCAGGTGAAGGGAGTGATAGGATTAGGATGAAAGAGGCACCAGAGAAGGAGTCCTAACATTCACCCCACGTCCCGACTCACGCTAGGCCCTGGGCTAAGCATCTTGTACGTATTATTTCATTTAATCTGTCCAACAACCCTGCAAAGCAGATAGAATCATTGCCAATTTTATGAGGAATGAGCTGTGAGGCTCGAGTGGATGAAGTAACCAGCCAAGGATTTGAGAAAGGCAGCCAGCCTCCACTGCACTACGCTGTCTCCTTCAGAGTGAACCCTATGAGTATCACTGGGTATTTGAACTGATGAGTAATTACAGTCATAAGGCAATAAGTGCACTGTTTAATATGCACAGGGCTCAGTACAAGTTAGCTGACCCTGAATGCACATCTGCCCATCTAGAGAGAGAAGCAAGGAGGCTCATTAACCAGCAGAGAGTGCAGCTCTAGAATTGGGAGCATGGCCAGACCACAGAGAGCACAAAGGGACAGAGACAGAAGAGTCTGGACTAATATCGCCTGCCTCAGTCTACTTCAGTTACAAAGGAAGAGACATAAGCCAACTGAACATGGCTTTATTGTAAGGGACGCCCATCTTCCGAGGTGAAGAATAAGACAGAAAATGCTGGAAGGGAACATACTTGGTCTCGTTGGCGCATCGGATCCTGCAGCCATCCTTGGGAATCACCAAGCCCAGGTGCATGCGGAGCCTGCAGTTGGTGGGCCCCGTGTGTGGCCACACGTGAGTTCCTGGGTGCATGATGGAATATTTGATCTGCGCAGAAAATGCAACACACCATTCATTCACTTATCAAGGTGTGGAGGAATGGTGAATTAAAGTGACGGTACAAAATTACCGTCAGTCTGGATTAGAGCCTTTGAAAGCTCAGAATTTATATTCTCCTCGTATTTCTTTGGGTAGGCACTAAAAATAAGGATGCCCATTTTCCACAAAGTGATAAGCTGAACAGTTTTCACTCTCAACTGTGGCATCAACCACATGAAATTATGTTTCATTAAAAGAGAATGAAAAAAAGAGGCATTTATTGGGCGAAAGGAAATACCGTTTCTTTGTAAATGCCAGCATTCCCTATCCCTGGTGCTGTGTTCCTCCCAGCACTGAAAACCCTCTTGGTACCTGTCCTCTTCTGCATCCTGTCGTCTCGGGGAATTTATCTAGTAAAGAACAGGTTTTGGGAGCTCCTTTACAGGCATTTTCATTTTTTCTTCCTAGAACAATAAATGATAAAACCATGGTTAGAAACAAATCACAGTGATGCTTTATCTCCTCCCATTTTGACCATACGGAATCTATACTGCCATCCTCGCAGCAGGACTGAGTAAACACATGAAGACAAGGTGTCTTGCTCTGATAGACAGCGACTGGCAGAGCAAGGGCCAGAATTCTCCACTCAGCATTGGACTATTCGCTAGGGATATATATATAATGCACGAGGCATGCATTGAATACTTATTTTCCCCTGTGGCAGGCAGAATAATGTCTCCCTCCCAAAGATGGTCACAATGCCAGCCCAGGAACATTTGAAGGTGTTATGTTACATAGCAAGGAGCAATAAAGGGTGAAGACAACACTGAGATTTCTAATCTGCTGACTTTAAAATAAGATGTCTCTGGATTAACTGCATGAGCCCAGTGCAATCACAAGGTCCTTAAATGTGGAAGAAGAGGGCAGTAGAGTCAGTGTCAGAGTGCTACAGAATGAGAAAGACTTGACCAGCTAAGAAATGTGCGGACTCTAGAAGCTGGAGACTCCAGAAGGAATTGCAGCCCTGATGACACTTTGATTTTAGCCCAGTGAGACCCACCATAGACTTCTGACCTCCAGAACTATACAGATACACATTTGTGCCATTTTAAGCCAGTAAGTTTGGGGGAATTTGTTACAGCAGCCACAGTAAGGGAATACACCTGCTAAGGAAGGACAACAGCTTATATTGTGTTCTAACCCAAAAATGTATTTCTAGGGCTATATTAAACAGTTACCTATATATTACCTTTAACTGAATTTAATGTGTTTTTCAACCACCTTCATATATTGATAAAGAACAAGATTTAAATGAAGAGGGAGGAGGTCTTTGAGAGATGACATTTTCAATGAATGTGTCAGGAACACAGATTTTGGGACCTGGTCTTGAGCCTCTAAGGCTATGCACATTTCTTCACTGTCTACAAAATCACTGTTTTTTAGGGAAGACATGATCAGGAACACACAGCGTTATTTGCACTCATGGAGGAGGGAGACAATGGAATTTTTAAAAGCTAGAAACATTTTGATTCCCTATTCAAGATTCCTAAAAAGGATGGCTCTATCTAAAGCTGAGTTTACTTTTATTTAATTAATGTTAGTCATGTCCTATGATAATCATATACTGAGAATAAAATGAGAGTTCCAAGGAATGAAACTTAAAGGTATTCTCCTCAATCAAATGGACTTTGGTATTTTAGAAACAACTTCTCTTTCTAGATTCGCTTTTCCTAAGTAATCTTTTTGTCTCTTGAGTAAAATGGTAGTTCCTGTTTTTTAGTTATTAATGGAGTGCCCCAAATGAGTTGAATGATAAATGTCAGTCTGACCAGATGGATTCCTGTATAAGCCATCATAAAGCATTTGTAAGTCCTTGCTTCCCCTGCCTTCCCATAGGCAGGATCTGGAGAAGTCCCGAGTTCCAGTTTCTGGCTGTTCAGACAGCAGTTAGTGAAGCCTGGTGGCTTAAGGATCAGCCAGAGGTGGCTGGACTCTCTGTGGGCACAGTGGTGAGGGTTGAGCACATGCCACTTGGAGCACAGGTGTGTCTCACCTGAATATTAGATGATGAATGGGTAGCCAAGTGGACTGCGTCCCTAGGATTGCCACTTGGCCAGAACGGGATTAGAGAGCACCTCTAGACATTGAGACACATAACTCTTTCCCAGTCTGTAAACACGGATTCTCTGTGTAGTAGATATTGACAGTGAATTGATTGCTTTTGGTAGTTTTAATGATTTACTACTTGCGATTGCGAGGGGTAGGAATGAGACAACAGCTCCAAGGTACACATGTGCCAGAGACCACTCAAGGCTGCCTAGAGTGACTTCTCGGATGCCCACAGCACCTGGCGAGGAAGGCGCTGCGGGTGCATTTTATAGAAGAGGAACCAGGGTACAGAGGTCCCATGGTAAGTGGCAGAGCTAGAATTCCAGCAGACCCAGAATCCATGTTCTTAACCGCGACATACAACTGCCTCTCTATTACTGTTATTCCTATTATGCAATAAAAAAGAAGTAACACTCTCACTTGCAGAAGAACTGTGTGTCGTTCATTGGACCTAGGAGCAACTCTAGGCTCGAGGCATGATTTTCACTGTCATGAGGAATGTGAGGCCCGGAGATTCAGGAATGTGCCCACATCACAGAGCCAGCAAGCGGTGCAGCAAGGCCGCCGACGCTGCCTGGGTGGTCCCCAGAGCTTGGCTCTGAAGTGTCATTTATCATGTTGCCGTGCCCTGGTCAGAAAGCAGCTGGGCAGGGGTCGAGGAGGAGCCGCCTGGAGCTGAGCTCAGCGTGGCTTTGGCACTGTTTTGTTATTTCTCACCAAGTTTAAAGTAACTCTCAATAAATGAGAACTTTGCTTCTTTGGGAAAATAGCCCTAGAAAGAGATCTAGCTGCCCATGTAGGTCTGAAAGAATTAACTGCATATTTCAACTTCATTAAAGGCACCTGTTTTTAGCAGAGACTAGTTTCTGGAAAGTACTGCCAAGATGCCTGCTATTCAAGGCGGCTTCTTCTTCTATGAAGCACAAGGATGTAATGTTAGCGAGGCGTCAGATGAAGTGGTGAACTGAATGCTTAAGGCCAAGAGAACTGACTTGTTTTAGTGATATGCCAATAATTAGCATGTTGCTCACGTACTGACTTTAAAGCTCTATTAGAAAAAATCTTGCTTGCAGAAAGCTGTCACTTGAAATCAGGTGATCTCCCACCTGATGGATGGGTCCTTGCAAATATTATTGAAGTAGTTTTTCCTTCTCTTAGGCATGAACCATTCTGAAAGCATAATCGAGGTAAACAGCTGTTTATTTGTCCTTTGATGTAAACTGACTACTTATCTTGCTCTCAATTTATTATTTTATGTAGCTAAACATATAAAACACATGCTGTTGAGTCTTGAAAATGGGTTTATTTTTGTATAGCTATTGTTAACCCAGGTTAACTTCATTTTTCGATAAAACTGGAAAGACCCTTAAAGATAAAATTCGATGCCTGCCATTTTAAGCTAGATTGATATAGAAATTCATTGAACACACAGATATTGGAGCCCTGTCTGCGTACCCAGGCTTGGGTTCAGCTCAAGGAATATCAGGCTGAACATGAATCAACCACTTCCAGTTCTGGCGGAACTCACACACTGGTTAGCACCGCATTGTCCCTCTGGTTCGTGCTCCTCTGATAACTCTTGCTCGTTTTGGCAGGCAACACCATCTCCATTTAACAGGAGCTTAACGAGGCTCAGGAAAGCTCCTTACATTAGGAATATTAATAAGCACACGGTGAACCTTTCAGTTAAGCCTACACACTAGGATTACTCGTTGTAACTTATCATTTAATGAGAAAGACCAGGAATCAACATATTGCTTATATATACTTATCCAAATGCACACGAGTGCACATACACATGTATTTACATGTACACACACAAATAAATGTTCAGATGTAGTTGTAAAAAACAATGAGCAGATTTTGATAAGGTAGGTTTTCTGGGCAGTTTCCCTTATGTCTGGGAAGTTGTCAGCAGAAGGTGTCTTCTTCCCTTCAGGTCATTGGCTGTGGAGAACAGTCTAGAAGTCAGGGGCTCACCTTGCTGCCACAGTGTAAACTGGCTCCAGTCACCCTTCTCCCTCAGGTTCTCATCTTCGGGCAGGAAGAGGCCTTTGGCCTTGTTCATCACTGCAAGGCCTTCATCGCGGATTAGCTTCCAGTTTCTTTCTAAGGACTAGAGGGAAGATTCTGGTTTTACTGGGCTGAAAAAATGCCTGGTAGAGTGCCTTATAATGACTCTCAGCTTTTTGTTATTTTGATTAATAAAGTAATGGAATTTTTGTTCTCATCCAGATGTCTTATTTCCCTTAGGACCTCTTGCCAAGGGTTTGAAAAAACAACCACCACCTAATATTACTTTTCAGACCAGATGCCTTTGCAGCATAAAAACCTCAATCATTCCTAGGAGCCTCAGAGAACAATCCCCTGCACAATTTGTTTAGGTTTGCCTAAAGGTTGTTTCTTTTTGAAGACCACAACCTAACAAGAGTATGATTTGTTGATGGTATTACATCAGTACACTGCGATACACTCTCCGTGACACTCAAGCGTCCAAACTAGAATACAGATCATGGGCTTGATTCCATCTTTCAGTAATCCTCATAAAGATGCCATTCAACATGGTAAATACTAATTAAATTTCACAGAGATTGAAAAACTGTCCATTGGAGCATTTGATGGATTATAAAATGAACAGCAAAACAAAGCAAGTAAGTGCCCTGGTGTTTAGAATTCAGCCGAACAAAAATATTTCCCTGGCTTCCTATGGGAAAGTGGGCTTAGGGCCAGCGGAGTGCCCTGGAGTGGCCGTACTGCCGCTGGTAGGTTTGGGGGAGGGAGGGGGCTAGAGCTGACTCATCCTGGTTAGTGCTCCGTGCTGTCAATAGTCGGGGGCTGGTGGGTGGCAATGGGGTGGGAGCAGAGGGGCACCGTGGGCCAGGGCGGGCACCTGGAGTGGCCAATGGAGGGACGACCACCAGGAAAAAAGAATGAAAGCTGCCTTCCTACTGTATGAAGAGACTCAGCTGTACAGATAAGCCAGGATTTTGAAAAGTTAATAATTTCAAACACTTCTATGTTAAGTGAGAAGTGGACAGAATAGGTGAGTGTATGGGTACAAGGACAGGAAGGAACACAATGGCTGATTTCAACAGGAATCAGAGCTCGAGAGCATGGAAGCAGAATTAGAGGTTACAAAGAGAAAGCTTTGGACACAAAAAATGAAGACAATTAGCCCTCTCTGAACATGGATTGAGGCACCTTGTAAAGTATGTTTCTCTATCTTCTGAATCAGTCAAGCAAAACTGGATGACCAATTATTGGGTAGAGCAAACCCCGAGATAATGTGTGAAGTGTTTTTACCAACTCAAGCTTTATGAATCCATGATTCAATGTAGGACAAACGACGAGGGGCTGGAAGGACTGGACAGGCTCAGGGCTCTGAGACAGACAGACGCCCCTAGGGGTGCGCCGACTGGAGCCCAACCCAGGCAACACTTTCTATATTGTGACAGCAGTAGGTTTATTGAAGTATTCCAGGGCAAGAGATAGACTTTAAAAGTAGATACTGATATTCTACTTTTTTCCCCCTTATTTCTTGGAGTCTATTAGTTTCTTTCTTTGGTATAATTTCAGTTTTACTGAAATATAACTGACATATAAAATTGTAAGGTATTTAAAATATAGATCATGGTGATTTGATATACTTACCTAATGTCCAAAGAGTCTCCCCATCTGGTTAATTAACACATTCATTGCCTCCTGTATTTATCTTAAAAAATTTTTTTTCTTGGTGAGAACATTAAGATCTGTTCTCATAGCAAATTTCAATTACACAACTACAGTCACCATGTTATACATTAGGTCCTCAAACTTTATTCACCTTATAGATGAAGGTCTGTACACATTTTCCAACCTCTCCCTGTTTCCCCCACTCACCCCAGCCCCTGGCGACCACTTTTCTACTTTGTTTCTATGAGTTGAACATTTTCAAAAAATCTAGATTCCACATATGATACCAGACAGTATTTGTCTTTCTGTGCCTGGCTTATTTCACTTAGCATGATGCCCTCAAGGTCCATCCATGTTGTCACAAATGGCAGGATGTCTTTCCCATGGACGAATAATATTCTGTTGTGTGTATGTTTGTATGTTTATAGATCTCACATCTTCTTTACCTATTCATACACTGAATGACACTTAGGCTATTTCCATTTTCTTGGTTATTCCGAGTAATGGTGTAATGAGCATGGGAGTGCAGTCTCTTCATTATCTTATTTTCATTTCATACCCAGACCTGGAAGTTCTACCTTTAATTCTTTGAGGAACCTCCATGTTGTTTTCTATAGCTGTACCAATGTACTGACTTTATACTTTGATTCAGGTGAAACCCACTTATGGAGTTGTGTCACTATCTAGAGCTGTACCTATTATCACCCTGCTTTATGCTGGTCCTGGTCATCTGTCCACAAATGATTTCAATATTATTTCATCCCAAGTAGGTAATCCATAAAGCAAGTCGAAGATTGAATTTCAATGAAGAGACACTCAGATCACCAACACTCCACTCCTTGTGGCTATTGTAACTTGTTCAAGTTGCTAGATAAATAGTTAGATTCTTGTTATTCTGTCCACAGATGAAGGGAGAATTACCTCTCTAACACAGGAAATTACTTCCAAGTGAGGTTATTGGAGGCTTACTCCAAAGGCTCTTCCTTCTTCCCTCCGGTATTTCAGAAGTTTCATTTCTTTTTAGGGTCATCTTTGGGAAGAACTGATCTTTCTGTTACTAAAATAGGGCACAAAGCCCTAGGGAAAATGTTGAAGTGACTGCATCATTACAAAATAAAAATTTTAGAACACTTAAGAGCGGGCTGTCTTTTATTTGTGAAATGTAGTCATTCCTGCCTCCTCTCCCTGGTGTCCCCCAGGGAAGTGGTGCTGAGGTACTTTCCCATGAGCAGTAGTGATTTTTTTAAGAAACATTTTTGTTTTCCTTTGTTACACATGCCACAGGTGCTGGATGAGAAGCTCCTGTTGAAAGGAGCAAACAGGTAGAGAGAGTCCAGCCTCTGCATGTGCTACATGCCACAGACCGATCCATGCTAGCCAGGACTGCACAGATTTCTAGTTTACTTTCATTATACACCAGCCACTCATCATTTTCTCTTTTAGGTTCAATACTTGTTACAGAATTTACAACTGGAAGGACCTTTGCTGTTAATCTAGGGGACAGCTTTTCATTTCAGGGATGACAGAATGACCTTTGGGGTGGTTAATGAGCCCCAAATCTCATAGGCTAGGGGCCAGATACCAGCTCTGCCGTCCCTCTTGATTATTCCTAAGGCACCGTGGGAGGAGAGCGGGGCAGGCACGGTGGGCCTGGGGCCCTGCCTGCTCCCCACCGGAGCACGAGAGCCTTTTGGGGGCCCCTCCTGTGCACCTGTGAGGCACGGGTACTTGCGAGTCCCCTGGAGAGCACAGCGCTCCCCGCTGGGCCCTGGACCCCTCAAAGAGAGCTCACATTCCTGACAAATGGGGAACCTGGGTTACCCAAAAGCTGTCACCAGTTAACCCTGGTGACAATGAAAAACACAAAGGTAACAACAATCATGATGTATGTGTTCAAGGTGCACATTTTATCTACGACAGTAACGACTGCCCTTGGTGGGCTTCAACTTAGGAAAGGCAGGGTGGGGTCTCTTTTACGGGCATTGGGGAGAAATCTGGGATGGGACCTGGGAGTGTTATTTTTAAGAACAAACTAAGGAAGCACGCTGCATGAAATTCACATGGTTACAGAGGGTTAGAGACAACACGTAATTACACAGGGCCTGCGGAGGGTGGGGAGGGAAGAGACATGAATTTTCTCTACAGTAAGATGGCAAAGAATTCCATTTCTCAGGCATGTGAAGGCTCGCACAGATTAGGCCATGCCTCCATTTTTAAAGCCTTATCTGAAATATGACTTTCTTGACCCTAAATTCATCCATTTCATAAAACTGAAAAGAAAAACCGATAGGGTTGGTCTTCAAGTTGGTTTCCTGGCAGACAACAGCTTCTAATTCATATTTCTTCTTGTGGCAACACTGACTTTATTTGTTATTATTATTTGATATACAGTCTTATATTGTTTCAAGTATACAACACAGTGGTTCAACAGTTACACATATTATGCATATTATGAAATCCTCACCCCCACTAGTTTAGCTACTGTCTGTCAACATATGAAGATGTTACAGAATCACTGACTATATTCTCCATGCTGTACTACTATCCCCATGACCAACGGACATGAGAATTTTTGGGTCCCTTTATCTCCCTCACCCTTCCCACCCACCAACCCCAACCCCTCCCCCTTGATAACCATCGGGCCCTTCTCAGTGTCTGTGAGTCTACTGCTGTTTTGCTTTGTATTTATATTCCACAAAGAAGTGAAATCATATGGTGTTTGTCTTTCTCTGCCTGATTTATTTCACTGAGCGTAATCCCTCTAGATGCATCCATGTTGTTGCAAATGGCAGGATTTCTTTTCTTTTTATGGCTGAATAGTATTAAGTTACATATATGTACCACATCTTCTTTATCCATTCATCTACTGATGGACACAGGTTGCTTCCATATCTTGGCTCTTGTAAATAATACAGCAATAAACATTGGGGTACATGTCTTTTTGGATCAAGGATTGTTTTATTTGGGTAAACTTCCAGAAGTGGAATTACTGGGTCAAATGGTACTTCTATTTTTAGTTTTTTGAGGAACCTCCAGACTGCTTTCCACAGTGGCTGCACCAATTGACATCCCCACCAACAGTGTAAGAGGGTTCCCTTTTCTCCCCATCTTTGCCAACACTTGTTATTTCTTGTCTTCTGGATAGTGGACATTTCTAACTGGTGTGAGGTGATATTTCACTATGGCTTTAATTTGCATTTCCTTGATGATTATCTTTTCATGTGCCTGTTGGCCATTTGTACTTCTTCTTTGGAGAGGTGTCTGTTTAGGTCCTCTGCCCATTTTTAAACTGGGGTTTTTTTTTTTTTTTGGTGTTGAGGCATATGAGCTCTTTATATATTTTGGATGTTAATCCCTTATCAGATAAATCATTTACATATATATTCTCCCGTACTGTAGGTTGCCTTTTTGTTCTGATGATGGTGACCTTTGCTGTACTGAAGCATTTTAGTTAGATGTAGTCCCACTTGTTCATTTTTTATTTTGTTTCTCTTGCCCGAGGAGGTGTGTCCAGGAAAAAAATTGCTCATATTTATGTTCAAGAGATTTTTGCCTATGTTTTCTTCTAAGAGTTTTATGGTTTCATGTCTTACATTCAGGTCTTTGATCCATTTCAAATTTCCTCTTGTGTGTGGAGTAGGCAGTAATCCAGTTTCATTCTCTTGCATGTAGCTCTCCAGTTTTCCCAACACCAGTTACTGAAGAGGTCATCTTTTCCCCACTGTATATTCATGGCTCCTTTATCGCGTATCAATTGACCATATATATGTGATCTATATCTGGGGTTTCTATTCTGTTTCACTGATCATGAGTCTGTTTTGTGCAGGTAACATATTGTTTTGATTACTATAGCTTTGTAACACAGACTTTAGAAAGCAGAGATCTGGTTGTTTTTACAGTGGCCCATGGCTTCAGAAACCCAACACCAGCACCTGCCTTTTGAGTTACACCCTGGCTACATTCAGGGCTCTCACCATCTGTAAGTGCAACTCCCAGTTTCAAGTGTCATGAATTCCACAATACACTGGAACTCCCTTTAATCCAATTTCCCACCAGTTCAGGGCAATTTCCGCACTTGCCTGATTTTCTGCTGATCCCAATTAGACTTTTCAACATCAAATTCGATTAAGTCCTATTTTTAGTCTTCCTAAAACTGATTTTGTGAAGAAAGACAAACTAAAGCCAAAATATTTCTTTTTGAACTATTTTCTTTATTATTTTTAATTTAAAATCATGTATTTTAAAAGTCAAGTTACTACAGGTCCTATAATGAAATTAACAGTCTTGCTTAACTCTTCCCCCATCCTGAGCCCAATGCCAGCTTAAGTCCTTTAAATACCTTTTTTGATACTCACTTGCTTACATCTAAATAATGTGTTATATTGCTATTTCTTCATTTATTAATTCTAGATATTATCACTTATCTTTCTATTAGGGAAAGTAGCGAGTTAGCGATGTGATGTTTTCTTTTCCCTCCTGTGATACAGTTACTTCCAAACATCTCTCATCCACCTGGGTAAATTCATATTCACATTTTATATTATGACAATAAGGTCTGATTCACACTTGAGTTGTAATGATTACGCTTCATTTCACATGCAGTATTTTTCCATTCTGCTCTCTTTTTTAGCTTAATTTTCTAAGCCACTTAGCACTGTTTCTGCTTTATGGCACTGAAAGAGTGCTACAAATTTCTTGGTATGGTTCTGTTCTTTGCCAAAAAACATCATGTAAGCTCTTTCTTTCTTTCTCTCTTTTTCTGAAGATAACCCTGCACTAGCCATGTGCCCTGCTTTTGATCTGGACTGGCCATGGTCTGGGCTTGCTGACAGCTGTCATCAGGGAACATCCCTTGGCCTCTGCTTGTTATCGGACTCCTTAACTAGTCGTTCCCAATGATTCTAGTTGTTACCAATGAAGGGCACACCATGGGTAAAACTCAATTTCTGAAAATATCTGAAGTCATTCTTATACTTGAATGAAGGCTTGAATATGTATGGAACTTTAGGTGGTAAACAATTTCTCCTTAGAATTTTGAAAGAATTCCCCCAGTGTATTACAACTTCTCGTGTTGTTGGGAAATCCGATGCCTTTTAGATTCCTTTTTCTTTGGGTCTCTCCAGAAGCTTTATAAAAGTCAGTATAGTGCAGTTGTTAGGGGTGTAAAGTCCAGAGCTAGACAGCCTGGTTTGGAAATGTGACTCTGTCATTAATTGGTTTGTAAATTTGGGCAGGTTAGTTAACCACTCGGTGCCCTCACTTGTAAAGAGGGCAAAATACTACTGCTTTCCTCAAGAGCCTCTAAGAAGATTATGCTAAAAGTACCATGCTACATCTAAGAATAGCTGTGATAATGATGAAGATTTTAAGATCTTCTCTTTATTTCTGGGTTCCTAAAATTTTCTGGGAATGTGCCTGAGGATAAATGTTGGACACTTAGTGACTCCTGAAATATGGAAACTCACATTTTTCAAGTCTAGAATATTTAGTATTATTTCTTTAATACTTTCTTCTCCATTATTTCTCTTTCTGTAACTCCTTTTGCTTGTATGTTGGACATGTTAAACTGAGCCTCAAATTTTCCTAACTTTTCTATTTTTAAACTCTTTTTTTGTTCCTTCCGGGAGATTTCCTTGACTTAGCTTCCAGTACTGCAATTAAATTCTTATTTTTGCAAACCATATTTTTTAAATTTCTGAAAGCCTTGTTTGGGTCTTTGTTTCTGTGTACAGTATCCTCTTCTATTTTTGTGGATTTATACTGTCTTCTGTTGTCACGAAGTGACAACAGTCTTTTTGTTTGTTTTGTTCTTTGTCTTCTTTCATGTTGAAGGGTCTCTGATGGTTGGTGATCCTTGGCTGTCAGTCCTATAAAAAGGAGATAGTGATTGGAAGTTGGGTGAAAAGACAGGGCCTGTGATTGACAGGCCTCTCACTGCTGGTACAACAAGTGTGTTTTTTCCCTGGGCATCAGTATAAATAAAATGTTGGTACTGAGAGGGCTGTTCTTTGAGGCCGTGCAGTTTCTTGGATGCTCTAATACCAAGGGCTCTGCATCTCCTCTCTTCGGAAGCCCCTCTGCAATCACTATCACTTCCTTAGGTTTCAGCTTCCTTAGGTCTGCCAAGTCAGATACTTCTCTTTTCCATTTTCAGAACAAAAAAGCACAAAGCCATGCTGACATTTACCTGTTGTCTCCCTCTTTTTATTCGTTTGTAGGTTTATACCATTTTTATTCTTTTATTGTCATTTAAGTGAAGTTTCCCCGTGGGGGGTATTCGACGGATGTTTCCATAACCCTTCTTCACTCCTATTTTCTATACATTTCTGACAGCTGATCGTTTTTGACGACCCTCTTGTAGGCTACATGGACCTGGTAATACATAATTCAACCTTCTAGTGAAGTTTAGAAACAACATGCTGTGGAGCCTGCAAAACCCTCTACTAGGTCCTCAGATGTGTTCTCAAAACATCACCAAACTCAAAAGTATCTATGTTTCACGTGGTAGAGGTAGGTAGCAGAGGGGGAATTCTTAGCATCATACTTCACATTTTAAATCAAACTCTGCTAACCCATATATTGATTTATTGTCAACGTAGTATCTTTTCACTGCTTGGCTCGCGCACATTCCTTGTATCACTCAGTTGCTACAACTGCAATTCCACGGTGCGCTCAGATGACGACAACATTGATTTGATGCTAGAAGGGTGATATAAAATCACCCACAGAATTTACCACGTGTTTTCTTCTATGTAGGAAAACAGGACTGTTCAGAGAAACATTTTTGCTGAGGCAGTCAGGAAACGCTGCATACCGCTAAGCGAGAGGAGCTACCACCAGTGGCATTCTTCTGCTCAGACTGTCATACTAGAATGCCACGCACTGGGTGGCTCAGCCAGCAGAGATCATTGTCTCCCAAGTCTGGAAGCTGGAAGTCCAAGATCAAAGTGCGGGCAGGTTTGGTTTCTTTCAAGACCTCACTCCTCAGCTTGCGGAGGGCCCTCTCCTCACTGCAGGTGGCCTCGCCTCCGTGTGCACGACCCCTTTGTACGAGCAACTTTCCTTTTCTGCTTAATGGACGCCAGTCATACTGGATTAGGTCCCACCCTAATGGCCTCATTTTAATTTACTTACCTCTTGAAAGGCTCTATCTCCAAATACAGTCACATTCTGGGGTACTGGAGTGTGGTTAGAGTTCAACATACGAATTTTGGGGGGATGCAATCGACACATAAGACTCATGCAGATTCAAGTTAGAACTAGTTCCAGCGAAGAAAGCAGAATGGAAGGGCATGAGGAATAATTTACATCAACATGGGGAAAAGTAGATTTATAGGCGTGAAATAATAGATGGGCATGGAAAAAGGCAGGAAGAGTTATGCTTTTTCTGGTGCACAAAACATAATGCAAGAGCTCTTATAGCTCAGATTAACATGAGCAAGATGAGGTAAGTACCCTGTGTGATTAGCTTTTAAGAAAAAGGTAATTGAGAAAACACAGACAGTAGCTATTGAGAAGTCCCAGAGATGTGTATGTATGTTGAAAGGTTCTGGTTCTAAATTCAGAGAAGGCATTTGGTCAAGCACCATTCTTGGCAAAGTTTATGCATTAAATTGGAGTTAGAATGAATTAGTAATAATGGTACATTAGTAAAATGTATACCAAATTTCATCTAGTTGGCTATGAACATGTTTATTATAGTTGACTATTTTGGAAGTAATATATTTGATTATTTAGAGATAAAATGAACTTAAATCCTAGCCATAACCAGACTATACTTTATGTGATGATAAGACATGGGTACTGTACTCTGCCTTCGAAGGGCAGTACCCCCAAGTGCTCAGCTGAAGTTGTGAGATGAGAGCAAATGCCATAGTGAGCGTACTGCTCTCACAGCAAACTCTCTTTGCAATGATTTTAATAAAATGTGTGAGGAAATTAGTAGCATTCGAGGAGCAATGGTGTCCTGGTCCCAGTGCGTTTCAAGCAGATTGCCTGTTTTTCAAGTTTGAATATAAAGGAACACACCTGACATTTCTTATTGTGGAAATAAATGAAGACCAAGCAAATGTGAAAAGCAAAGGCTACTCACAGCTTGTTAAATTGCAAGGGAGTCCCCCACCAGCACTGTGTTTGGCAGAGAAGTGGGGAGGCTTACACTAAAAAAAAAGACCAGGTGTGCCCTGACTGCAGGCTGCTGGCCTGGGAAGCTGTAGGCTGGCATCCCACGTGATTGGTTAGGGGAGCATATGTGGCTTTGTCTGGTTGGTCCAAGGTTGAAAGCAGGAGCAACAGTTAAGGAAGGTGATTATCAAGTCCTGGTCATTGGGGTGGGCTGTCATGGAAGGTGTTGTTCAGCTCCGTGGGTTGTTACTAGAAATTGCCATCTGGCTAATCTGGCTTCCTGCAAGTCTCATTTACAACAGGTTGGCTTCCTGGGTTATTTAGTGTAGAAAAGGGATTGGTTTCCTGGGCAGTCTGCAGCGTGTGGCTCAAGGTCCTGTTTTTCTATATGGTCTGGCCTTGTCCTTTGTGCATTCATTCATTCTCCCATTATTCCTGCTGAAGGGAAAGGGTAAGATAAGGCACCTAGCATGGGGCAAAAGAAGAGTTTTGGAATACTGACATTTGCTCTTTCTAGAAAGTGGGAGAAAAAGGGTGTTTTCCAGAAAGAAGAAGGAAAGATAATCCAGGCTGCCAGGAGAAACATCCTGCCAGAGGGCTTCGAGGACTCGGTAAAGGAGGCCCCCATTCCTCATGCCCTGGGTCAGATGGGCAGGGAGGCTTTCTCTGTATATAAAAAATCAACTCACTTGATAAACAGATAAACAACTCATCTATGATGTGCATATGCAGATTATATTTAAGACATTGATCTGTGTGTCTCTGTGTTATGACCCAGATCATGACCTACTGGATTAAAAGTCAGGGACTGCAGATGGAGTGCCAACCGACAAGTGCAGTTTGCAATTATTGTGAAGTATGAATTTCGAAAAAATGAGTTTCCAAAGAGGGTCACAGATAAAGTTGATTTTTAGGCTTTTTTTGTTTGTTTGTTTTATTTTTGAGCCTTACTAAAACCTTGCAGGAGAGGAGGAATTGTAATTATTCTGAATTTAGTGACAAAGAAACAGGCTCAGATGCGTGGAAAGACTTGCCCTAAGTGTCAGAGCTGAGAGCAAAACTTATGTGTTTCCAATTGCAGATCTCCTTTAAGAAGTTCACCTTGAAATCACAACCACCAAATTCCCTTAGTACTCAGGAGTGTGTTGTCCTTTTGTCATTTTAAGTGTACGTGTCATTGAAATCCAAAAAATTCAGAGTTTGATTTAGAAGAATAGGATGAAACTATGGTGTTAATCTTAAGGAACTGCTTCCAGCACTTCTTTATATTACAATACTTACTTTCATATAAAAGTGCTAATCCTCTTAATATATAGCTTAATCCTACTGTCAATCCAACATTTTTGCTTCTTTTTCAATTTTATTTCAAAAGTAGTTCAGTGAAAATATTCAAGTATTTAATCACACAGATAGAAATCTTGAACCACCTAATGTGTTACTGTCTAGCCTTATTTCTGTCCAGGTGATGTTATTCATACACAATGGATTTCTTAATTAATAAAAACCACAGTCTGAAGGAAAATGACAGAGTATCATTCTAACCAATCGTACTTATGCACTGAGTCACAGCATTGGCAAAATGTCCCTGGGCACTCCTCCATCTGTAAGAAAGCTACAAGATGAGAAAAGGAAAACTTACCTGTGATACTATTCGTCTGTATCAAAACCTGTGATTCTATTTGTCTATATCAAAGCAGCTGTTCTGAGAATCTCAGAAAAAGGGTGCAATTGTTTTCTTTTTCCAGTAATAAATTCAGAGTTAGGTAGCAGGAAACACAAACACAAAAGGTATATTTTAAATTACAATCTTCCATTGCTATTGGCTGTTGTTTTTCAGTGTTAGTACAGTGGTTTCTAGGCATGCACTGTTTACATCTAAATCAGCCATGAGATAATGTGGATCAAAAAGCTAATCTCAAAAAGGAGGGAGTAAAACTCTGAAGGTACAGTGGCTCTTCTCTGGCTGGAAGAGATCTTTTCTATTTATAATCTAGCAAAGAATTTAATCCATTTTTGTTTCAATTTCTATGTTAAATACCCCAAAGCACTTAGGGCTTTCATATTTTGATTTGGCAGCAACCTACTCAATTTTAATGAAAATATGCATTAAAGAGGAAACTATACTGGGATATCTTCTTTAAATTTTTTTCATGGAGTTGCCTAGCCTTTTAACATCCGTCGTGCACAGAATTGCCAAACAGCAAACTACACAATGGGAGAACAGTGACAATTCAGCAAAAGGGAAAAACACAGACGATGCATTTCACTGAATACTGTCCTATGCCTTCCAAAAACCTGCACTCTAAATTATTCAATAAGAATCATTTAAATGAAAACGTGCTATCCGTGGGAATTCATTGTCACAGAAGGGCCAGAATCTGGGTAATTATCCTGAAAGGATATGACAGCTACGTGATCTATAAGGTTTCCACTTTAACATGGTAATGGCTGGGGGATGACTGTGATCCATAATACTCAAATCCGTAGTTTGAGAAAGGAAGAAAATCTTGACGTGCAAGTGTTTGTCTACCGGCAGGTCACAGGCCCTGGGTCCCTCACACAGCAGGTTCTCTTAGTCACTGACAGGCAATCATCTTGAAATTACTTTTTTTGTGTGTGAAAGTTATAACTTGATCTAACATTAACATTTCTACAAATAAAGGGAGCAAAGTAAAGCACCATCAGAAGCACTGAATTTTAAACACAGGATGTCACAAGCTCTGAGATTCCATGCTGCTGGGGGCCCTGTGATTAATGCTCAGGGCCATGTTTCTTCTTAAATAAAGCAGCTTAAAATAGGCAGGGCTGAAATCAAGAAGCCCAGGGAAAAGAGAATTTTGAAGTAAAGACAAGACTGACCAGAAGAAGAAGGACATGAGACCTAAGAGCCAACTGACATTTAAGTAACTTTGAGGGAGTACTGGGAGCCCATCAAGGGTAAGGACAAGGAGACCCGAGTTCAAATCCCAGCCCTGTCACCATCAGCTATGGAACTTTGGGAAGATTTCTTAATTTCTCTAATCCTTACTTTACTCATATATAAGTGGAGATAATAACATCGGTAAAGATTAGAAATATTATACACAAAAGGGCTCAGTGCACTGATTACAAATAGGAAACACTTCAAACAAGATAGCTGTTATATATTATTTCAATAATACATAATATTCCAAAATTGACTTTCCATGTTTTCTAGAAGCTAGAAAATGTTTTCCTATGAAAACAAGGTAATAAATTGAAATAATAAATAATAATAATAATAATAATAATATACTTGAGCACTTCCTATTTATTAAATCTTAACAAGCAAGTACCATTTCCATATGTACTTTGCAGATAATGAAATCAAACATAAGGAAGCGTTGCTCATGTCACATAGCTAGTAAGGCATGGATAAACACTCAAATCTAGGCAATGTGGCTATGCAGCATGTGCTCTAAACTGCTTCAGTAAATGCCTCACTGATGATTAAGTTAGGTGTTCCCTCATCAACCCCCAGAAACCCATTCTAAACATACTTGAACTACAGTATACTACCATAGTTTCCCATTTATTGAGTTGTGACTCACATACTATAAAATTCACTCCACTTTTATAATACAGTGGTTTTCAGAATATTTAGGGTTGTACAACCATAACACTATCAATTTTAGAACATTTTCGTCATGCCAAAAAGTAACCCTTACCCATTAGCAGTCACCCCCATATCTCCTCAGTCCTGGGCAATCACCAATCTTTTTGTCTCTATGGACTTGCCTAATCTGGACAGTTCATATAAACAGAATCATGTAATATGCAATTGGCTTCTCTCACGTAGCATAATGTTCTCGAAGTTCATGCAGGTTGTATCATTAACATTACTTCATTCCTTTTTTATTGCCACTGTTTAGATGTAGCACATTTTGTTCATTCGTTCATCATTTAGATAGGTGCTTGGGTGTGTCTACTTTTTTGCTATTTGAATAATGCTACCATGAACATTCATGTATACATTTTGTATGAATAAGTGTTTTCATTTCTCTTGGTCATAGACCTAGGAACAGAATGCTGGGCCGTGACTCTATGTTTAAATTTTGATGATTAATTTTTGATGAAATACCAAGCTGTTTTCCAAAGTGGCTGCATCACTTTGCATCCCACCAGCAATGTTTCAGTGTTCCGATTCCTTCACATACTTGCCAACATTTATCGGTCTTTTTTTTGCTATAGACACCCAAGTAGGAGTTAGTGTGGCATCACACTGTGGTTTTGATTTGCACTTCCTTATTAGTGAATGACTTTGAGCATCTTTTCATGTGTTTCTTCACCATTCGTGCATCTTCTGCCTATTCAATTTTCCCCCCTTTTTAGTTGGGTTATTTGTCTCTACATTGAGTTATCAGAGTTCTTAATATATTCTGCATAAAAGTCCCTTGTTACATATATGACTTGCAAGTATCACCACTCACTTTGTGGATTTTATTTCCACTTTACTGATTGAATACTTTGAAGCACAAAAAATTCTGATGAAATCTAATTTATCTATTTTGTCTTTTGTCACTTGTGCTTTTGGTGTCATACTTAAAAAACATTGCCTAACTCAATGTATGAAGACTTACTTCTGTGTTTTCTTCTCTAAGTTTTATAGTTTTATCTTTTACACTTAGGTCTATTTCCATTTTACATTTGTTTTTGGTGCATAGTTTGAGGTAACTTTATTTTTTGCATGTGGATATACAGTTGTCCCAGAACCATCTGTGAAAAGATAATTCTTTCCCCATTGTATTGTCTTGGCACCTCTGTCAAAAGGCAATTGATAACAAATGTTAAAATTTATTTCTGGATTCTCAGCTCTATCCCACTGATTTATATGTCTGCCGTTACGGAAGTATCATACTGACTTAATTTGCAGTTAGTTTTGAAATTGGAAAGTGTGAGTCCTCCAACTTTATTTTTTATAAAAATTGTTTTGGCTATTCTAGATCCCTTGCATTTTCATATGAGTTTTAGGATCAGTTTGTCAATTTCTATTAAAAAATGTGGAATTTTGATAGAGATTGTGTTGAACTTTAGAGAGACTTGGGGAATATTGCTGCCTTAACAATATTAAATTTTCTGATTCAAAATCATCAGATGTGTTTCCATTTATTTAGATGTTTTAAATTTCCTCCAAGAAGCTTTTGTGGTTTGCAGTGCACAAGTCTTGCGCCTCTTTGTAAAATGTATTCCTGAGTATCTGTTATGGATTGAATCATGACTCCCAAATCCGTATGTTGAAGTGCTAACCTTCCAGTACTTCAGAATGAGACCTTATTTGGAAACAGGATCTTCACAGAGGTCATCAAGTTAAAATGAAAACATCGGGGTGGGTCCTACTCCAATATGACTGTTGTCTTTGTAAAAAGGGAAAATGTGGAGACAGACAGACCCAGGGAGAGCACCGTGTGGAGACGACGGCAGCCATCTAGAAGCCAGAGAACTCTACAGATCACCAGAAAGCAAGCAGAAGCTCGGAGGGAGGGATGGAACACGTTCTTCCTCACAGCCCTCCGAGGGACCAGCCCCGCTGACACCTTGATGCGGAGAAGCACACACGTTCTCCTGCCGGAAGCTTGGGGCCCCAGCCTGGTGCCAGCTCCTTAGGGGCTCAGACTCCCTTTCAACTAACTATGAGTGCCCACGGGACATGTTCTGACCAATAGGACAGGGTCTGCTAGGAAGTTTCTAGAAGGCCATATAGGGCTAGTGTGGTGGCTCAGCAATGTCAGGACGCCCCCAGACCCTTTCTAACCCTCCATTCCAGTTGCTGCTGGCAGCCATCAGGTTAGGGCTGGTCCCCAGAAAGACCAAGTGATTAGACCAACTCTCAGCTCCATCCACCAACCTCTGAGAAGGGGAGGGTAGGAGGGACGGAGACTGAGCTCCATAAAAGCTCTGGAACAAGAAGAGTTGACGAGCTTCTGGGTCGGTGAAAGCATCCACAGGCCAAGAGGGTGGTGGACTCCAGTTCCATAGGGATGAAGTGCTTGCACTTGGGACCCTTCTGGAACTCGCCCTATTTATCTCTTCATCTGGCTGTCCATCTGTGTCCTTTATAACATACTTCATAATAAACTGGTAAACCTAAGTAAATATTTCTAAGTTCTGTAAGGTATTCTAATAAATCAATCGAACTCAGGGAAGGACTGTGGGAACCTCTGACTTATAGTCAGTCAGAAGTACAGTGACAACCTAGAATTGGTGTCTGAGATGATGGCAGTCTTATGGGACCAAGCCCTTCACCTGTGGGACCTGATGATCTCTCCAGGTGGAGAGTGTCAGAATTGAGTTAAATTTACAGACACTCAGTGTCCACTGAGAATTGCAGAATCGCTTGGTGGCACTAGAAAACACACCTCGGAGATGTAAAATGAGCTGTTTGAAAATCAGAGTGTGTTTTCTTCTGTGAACAGTATATATGGCAGTTAGATTCTCAGGCCGAACCACTTAAGACCATCAACCCATAAAGCAGATGGCATCTTTTACATTTTGAGTAGAAAACAATGCTAGTGACACCATGAATTAATCTGCCTCTCATTTATTAATACGTCTAAGCTTGCTAAAGCAATAGTAGTCTTCTGACCAGCCTCTACCAAAATTGCAAAGTAGACATTCTTACAGTCTGAATTTAATCTACAAATATAAGCACTTCTTATTTTTTTGTTCCTTTAAGCCATTAGGTTGTTGGAATCACTTAGTTTTTCTATCCTACATTTCTGCCACTACATTTTCTAAAGATATTTGTTTTGTTTTGTTTTAATAGACTCAGGACTAGCCATTCTCAAAATGTGGCCCAGTGTTACCAAAGAGTTTTCTAGACTCAAAGTCAGCAAGATCAAAACTATTGTATTTTCTTCATAATACAAGGATATTATTTGCTCTTTCCATTATTTTCCATGCTCATTCTTCCACATGCATGCAATGGAGTTCTCCAAGGTGTGTATGACACATGATACCACTGCTACAAAGGATGCATGTGTGAAGCAGATATGAGAATTCTCTTGCCTTCTATTAAGCCAGAAATCAAAGCTATTTGTAAAAAATAGAAAACAATTTCAACTGTTCACTATATTTTTTTGTTTTGGAATATAGGTTTTTTAAAAAAGTTATTTATATTAACATGCAATGGTTTTACTTTCATAGAATCATAAGTATTGCATTTTCTTTCAGTTTTACTTTCTATTAATTATATTGATGGATATAACACTGCCCTCTGCTCTGCCAAACTCCTTGAGATGCTCAATCATTTTTAAGAGTGTGAAGGGGTCCTAAAGTCGAAATATTTGAGAAATGCTCTTCAAGAAAAATGCCTTTCTTCACCATCTGAACTAAAATTTTGGTTAATGGGATGAAAAGATCCTCTTTCACCATCTGTTTTGCAAATGTCACCAGGTGTAAAATCCATCTCCACCCCAACATTCCTTTCCGTGGTGAGCATCCGCTGATTCTCCGTAGGGAACAGGCAAGGATCAGGTAAGGATGAAGTCTATCTACGTCAGCACTTACCTTCACCAATTCCGTGTAGCCTGTTTCTTTTGGGGTCCACCAAGGCTGGGCTTTCAGGCCATGTACATTGTAGAGTGAGCGCTGCCAGACAGATGCAAAATGTCCCCTCTTGTGCCCAAGCTCATACCACTCATATGCCTGAAAGAGCAGAAAGACTAAATGCCAAAAAAAGCATTTTTACTAATGTTAAAAATAAAGTCACTGAAGTATTACTCTGAGACATCTCAAAAGAGCTTGGCTGGTCAGGTGTCCAAATCTGTTACACTGGTGAAGATACTGTTATTTGATTGGGTGTCTGATTACGACCTGTTATTATGAATGAGTGTGTGCACTTTCACACTGCGAGAGCCAGCACCGGATTCATGCTACACTCATTTGCGTCTCCCTCATAGTGTCTGGCGCAGAGTCTAGCCCTTCATTTGTTGAGTGGACAAATAACTTAAGCCACTAATGTGGATTATATATTTTAGCTTTCATTTCTGAAGCTCTATTTTTATGTTTCCTTTAAAAGGAAAGGACTACGATTTCAATAATTTCTTCATACATATCTGCATTTCCCCAACCGGAGTGCTAAAATGGGGAGTAACTTCTTTTCACATGTATGTTCTTGTGTGTCTGCATGTAAGAAGGTTACCCCAAGGTAACAGAGTATAAATCCTCCACTAAATGAAGCAGACAGAAAGGAAATATTATTCTGAGTTGGCAATAAAGATAACAATAGATTACACTTCTTTTCAATTTGCTCATTTTTGTTTTTCTGCCATGAGGGAACACCACGTGAGGCTCTAGGCTAGCTGTAACACGTTTCAGGGACAGCTGGCTGCAGAAAGTGCCACTCCATATGCTTCCTTCAAATGACGCCCTCACCATATACTCCCCCAGTGGCCCTCCCCACATGTCCTGCACCGAGCACGCTCTACTGTCTCTAGGATGGGAGACAATTCTAGCAGTAAACTTGGACAGTATCCCCTCCATTACTGCAAGTCTGATCTAATGATTACTTTTGAAGAGTGATTTCAAGGACACATTTAGATCAATTAGACAAAGGCATTTAAAATCAAGCAGATTAAGAAGATATTCAAGATATTCACAAAATGCCTGATAGACTATAAATGTAAAAAACATTAACTTTTAAACGTCTTTTAGAATTCCTATGTCAAAATTCCCATCAAGAGAAAAATCAAGTATGCGAGCAGCACCACTTCATATGTTTAGAACCACTGTCTCATTTACCACTTGCTTTTTTTACTTGATTTTTTTCCCCCAACTCCCAAATATCTCCTATTTATAAAAGTTGAAACTGAGATTTAACAAGGCTAATATTTTGAACTATATAAGCCAGGGCTCTTGGCAACTTGCTCCACTCTGCTTCCATCTTTGTGTCATTAAAAACAAAACGAAACAAAACTATCAAAAATGATCTAATTACTTTTCTCAAAAACTGCTCAAATTAAGACTGTATATGCTAATCACTATTATATGATTTCCTTGAAATAGATGTAAGTTATAGCCGTAAAGTCGTTTCTTTAAGTCAGAAATTTTCAATGGCTAATTGTTGCCTAATTTAAAAAATAACATTTACTTTTTGAACTTAATTTTACCATTTTAGTTACTTTTGTCCAATTTAAATTTAGGATTTTATTTCATATACCATTTCATTGTAAAAGTGAACAATATTAATTACAACAGATGAGTTTTTTGAAACTCTTAAGAGTCTGTAAGTTTTTGAATCATCCCTGATTCATTTTATGGAGTAGGCACATGGTTAGAAGAGTGAGAAAAAGTTATTATAGGAAGACCAAAACAGTAAACCTCATAGCTCTAGTTCAAGGGTTTTAAGCCTTAGGTTTTAGAGCTGGCCTTAATATTCACCATGCTGGATGGCTAGGCAAGTCCCTTCTCTCTCAATGACATGTTTAAACCATCTTAAGGTCTTTTCTGACACTCAAAGTTAGTCCTAGGGGATCCTTAATTTTGTACCCCTCTGCCATTTCACTTTCTGAGAAATGAAACTGTGACAATGACACATCAGGAATTTAAAAAATCATCTTCAATAGTATCTATAATGAAGGTAACATCATCTTCAATTATAGAGGACCCAATGAATTCAGGCAGATTGCTTTTGTTTTTAACATCTAAACTACGTTACAATACAAATTGCTAGAAAATCAATGATCAAGTTAGAATTGTCTGAAAATTTACTCTGTACTATTTCCCTTTTATATTTCTAATTAAGAACACTAAAGAGGAGGACAGTTGCGTCCTGACATGCAAACTCATTATGGCAATCAATTCACAGATTCAATACCTACCATGGAGAATATACCAACGTGGGGTTTCTACGGGCCTATTTTTGTTTCCCTGTAAGGATGAATCATGAACTTTTTAAATTCAAGAGCTGTGCTGTTCTTTGCATATTAATGACAATTAATCTGAGGGAACATTCCCATAGGTTCAGATCCCAAGCCTTTAACAAATGTTTAGTAGTGAATTCTTTGCCCTTGACGTAAGGGCTGTTTTCATCTAAGATGTGAGAATAAATCATAGACTTCTTTAATCTGTCTTTGCCCTGAATCCAGAGATGTTCAAAGATAAATTAATTAGTGACAATTACATTTATTGCAATCAGACATAAACATTTGTCCTGCATTAGATACTGTAGCAAAATCTTTCTTATCTCTCTCTCAAAGGTGGTACCAGACATTTACAACTAAAAGAGTCAAAGGACACAAAAATAATTAATGAACAATTTCTTCTCCCTTCTTTACTTCTACTGTAAAGGAAACAGCGTCAATTACCTAAATCTCTACTACCCCAAATTGGTTCATGGCTCTAGCTGGCAATTACCCCATCATAAAACCCCCTGCTCCTAGGAACCCTCAGTTGTCCAAATGGTCCCACATTCTTACCAATTTTAGAAACTTGAAGCTATGTTATCGTTGGGTCACATATTACATATTATACTCGGGAAAAAGTAATAACCACAAAGAAAGCATGTAACTTGTTTTAGCTACTACATTTTCCGTGTCAGTACCTGTCATTACTACAAGTACAGGTGTTTATCTTAAACTTGTATTAAATGTTTTAGAAGGTAATTTGCACAATTAACCACTGGGTTCAGTGTGCTCGGGAGTTCAGCTGAATAAAGACTGCATTCTAAAAATAACCACTTTTTAAATTCCAAAGTAAAGTAAAATAAAAAATAAATCTAGGTAAGCTGTCAAAATATTTTTAAAACAGTTAATCTCAGAGACATCATTTCACAATTTAAAGAATATTTTTCAAGGCTATATCTCTCTCTGTATATACACAAACACACACAGATGTACAACACAGATATACACACCCAGACACACACACACACACACACACACACACACATATACATATACACACACACATGCTAACTTAGAGCCTGCTCTTATGGTTACTCAGCATCCTTTCTTGAAAGAACCTATAAAAGTCAAATCCCAAAAACTCCTTAAGGATTAAGTAGGAGTTGTTGGGTTGTTTATTAAAAAAAAGTTTAAATAGGGAAACAGTTTCAATCATCACCTTCAGTAATTGATGCTCAAAATGTTTTTCCCATTGTAAATCCCTCTACTGCCTCTCCTACTTTATTTTCCATTAAAAAGAACAAAAAATTCACAACTCATTACCTCTTTGTTCCCAACCCTCTGCATAGCATCCCCCAGGTGGAAATAAAATCGCCCGTCGTCAGTGCCAGGATCCCCAGATTCTATTCCTTCCTGCAGAAAGGACAGTGTTAGTACTTATGAATGAATGAAAACCAGATTTAGTTCATTGATTTACTTGATCTTTAAATATCATACAAAAATCTAAGAACCAGAAAAATATACAAAAATATATGAATCAGGTTTGGCAATTAGGTTACCAGTCAATATTTACAATGTCAAATCAAAAGGAGGTGAGAAAGCTAAATTTAATAATACATTTACCATTAATTAACAACATAATAGCCCATAAAATGAGTATGTGAATCCTCTCTGTGGGAACAATCATATTTTAATATCCCCCAAAATTTCTTTGGCTGAGCATCTATCACATTTATGTTGTTCTCCAAATCTGACCATATGTCATCTAGAGGCTTTTTATTCCTGAACCAAAAATTTCCATTGCTCGTAAGATATTTGAAGTGATAGAGACCCAACTGTGAGTAATATTTCTTTCTATTCAAAGCAAACGGGTCCTCACCTTTTAATGAAATCGTTTATAAGACTTAATAGGATTAAAACCAACTGGAATCTTTGAAAATGTAGTTGTTATTAGACAAATTCTATTCTAAAACATTTAGCTGATTTCTACTCCCATCTCCCATGTAAGGACTAAAACTGAGACTTATGAGAAGAGAGAGAGAGAGAGAATTAAAGCAGGAGAATCAATTTATAAAAGCATAAGAAGGAAAAAGGTAAAAAGTACTTAAATGTCAAGGAATTCTTTCTAAAAATCTACACTTTCATATGGAATTCATTATCTTGCACTGGGAAGAAATTTCATTTGCAAAATGTTAGAAAATAGCAGCAAAGCAACAGGAGAAGTCTCACTCAGGAGACAATTATGGTCAGAGCTCTTGACAGACACTCAGTGTCCTCACTTCTTAACTCACCCACCCAGCTCTCCATTTCCCCATCTTTGAAGCGGGGAGAGTACTAGTAGGCCCTTGTTATGTCAAAGGAAATGTGAAGGGGAAAACTTTAAATCAGAGAAACCTGTATGCCCACAGGGTCCTGGCAGGGAATATAAAGGTTTGCAGAGGCCCAGTGACAGCCAAGACAGACTGGGGCAGGTGCATGCCCGTCTAAGGGGACGACATTGCTCACTTAGCTCCTGTGCTGGCATATGGGCCAGATATGACCTTTCTGTATGAGAAACCAGTAACTCTGTATAATTATATAGAACATCCAGTTTTCTAAATAAGGCAACCAGTTAAAGTTGTTTAATAGAATTGTACTGGCCAAATCAAACACAAAGCTCTTTGTAATCAGTGGGTTGCTATTCGGGATCTCTGATTTAAGTCATGTGAAATAAAGAGCATTAAAGTGCAATATATTGCTACTTAAACAAAAGTTCACAGGTATTCCATCAGCTACCTGTCTGGAACAGAGACCGTGGGTGTAGTCAGAGTAGGGTGAGGGCCTCTGGAAAAAGACCCCTACCAAACTCTGTATTAAACAATTAAGCAAAGTCAAAGCCACATTAATTTTCTAAAGTAAAATATCAAACTAGGAATATAAGTATTCTTCAGTGAGATGAGTTAAAACCAAAAAGCCAGGAGTAACTTGGCCTGGAATGTTTGAATACCCCCAGACAATAAAATAACCTCGGCACAGCCCACGTCTTCATTGTGCCAATTAAATGAGGCTATTGTAAAATTTCGCCTGCTAAAAGGCCCAGCTTATCTTCTTTAACTTTACCCAGTTGGTGATTTTCCTCCTCCAGCCCCTAATCAAGTAATATATAACCTGGGCAATTAATATAGCAAGCAAGCCCAGTCACAAACAATATAGTAAAAACAAGAAAGATTCCATCTCAAAGATAAGATTGCATTTTAAAACCCAGAAAGAAAAAAGTAGGTTTCTTAACATAACAGACAATACCCCAGCCCACCTTGGGAGCAGGACAGGCAGCCTTGATGGATATGCTCCCAAACCAAGAAGCTGCTATTCTGGGAAAGAATCAAAGCAGTAAATTTCTTGTGTTAACTCTGCAAAATAATCTGGAAGACTGATAAGAAACTTAGTATCTCTTCAAAGATAAACATTTGGTGGGTCTGCACCCCTAGCCCTTTGTCTGTCAACCGCCTATAAATTCCCGAGACAACAGCACCACCACGGGCTCTCTTGTCCCCGTCTGTCCTCTCACTTTATCTCTAAATAAAAGCTTCTCCCTGGCTCTCCTACCTTGAATGTCTGCTAAGTTCATTCTTCAACTCTGTGAACAAGAACCCCAGCATCAACCAGCTACATGTTACTATTAAAATTAAGATTCATTAAAATTAAAAATTCAGTTCCTCAGTCATACTAGTCACATTTTCAGTGCTCAACAGCCACATGTGCCTAGTGGCTACCATAGTGGAGCACGAATGAAGAACACATGCCCCGTGGCAGAAAGTTCTGCTGAACAGTTCTGAGCCAGTGAACTGTGCGGATTCTGGTGCATGACAAGGATTCTACTAGAAAGTCAAGAAAAACATGATAGCATATTTTAATCTGAATAGTTTGAGCTGTCACATTTTCAGGGGTTTGACCTCTTCAGTCTGCATTTGTTACCTCATTTTGTGTAGGTTGCCATGAGCCTTACTCCAACTAGACTGAATGAATAAGCAAGCTGTAAAAGGAATATTTAATATGTTGCCCATATTTTAAAATATAGTATCAGTAATTTTTGTCTACCTTTCTCATTTAAATAAAACGAGTAACAACTGCAGTTTTAGGAATTTCTTCATGATGTCTTTTCCAAATAGGCTGCTCCTACGGTTGCTATTTCCACATTCAACTCTCAGCCACTGCCGATGAATGTCATGGTCACAGGGTGTACATCTTAGAGGAAAAGACTCAGCAGTGCATGCTAATCAATCACAGTGCATAATCAAGAGTGTCTAAATGACTCGAAGGTAACAGAAGGTAAAAAAAGAGGAAGGGCGGGGATTTTCACCTTTAAGTAGGGAATGCTTTCAGCAATCTTATTCTGTGCCTTCAGGATAAAGCCATAATGCACTTTAGCAAAGCCATCATTAGGTGTCACATTCAGAACCTAAACACAAAGAAAACAAAAGGCTATTGTGATTGACTACAGTTCTACAAATGAATGCCAAAACAACGTTTAATTACATTTGCTGTAATTGGATTTATGATGTTACAGCTTAAAACTCCATAGTGTTTGTCTCATTGCAATATATTAGTCTTCAATGGCCCATTTCTCCTCAATTCAAAAAGTTTCCCATCTACAGATTAGTTCTTCAAGAATGAAGAATTGAATGAAAGGGCAATGACCATTAAAGGATTGCTTGAGCAATGCAAATCAGCAGATAGATATCTATCAACTGATTGGACTTCAGTATTTTTTTAGTGATCAGAGAAAAACTACTTTAAATTTGCCATGTACCTCATCAACTATGAACGGTTACTACATATTTCTTTATATACATGCTCTACATATTTCATTAGTGAAGAGCTCCTTTAGATTTGCATTCATAATATATCATGATCAATTCATTCAACATAAATTTCTTTAATTTCATTTTAAGACTGAGGATAAAGTGATGAGAAAATCCAATATTCTGTGATAGAACCCAAGTAAATATTTAATATAAATCAAACCATTATTTATTTTCATATGCATTTATTATGATTAAAGATAAATTATGCAAATATCACCTCTAAATTAAATATTAGCAGCGAGAAATCAAAACAACATTCACCTTTTGAAGCTGCTTAGATAAATATTCATAGAACAAAAATGAAAGATGAGGAAGGTTTGAGTTGAGTGCATGTAGAGAAAAGATGAATATTCTAAATATCCTGTAGTTTCTCACCTTGATCTTGAGTAGGAAAGGGGAGTCCCAGTCACCATGGGCTCTCCACACAGATGCAGCAGGGGGACCCCATGCCCTTGGTGAGCCCACAGTACACACGGCCCTCAGTAAAGCAATTTTCAGTTTGTATCAGTCCTGCACCTCATCCATTAGCAAATCCAGCCAACACTACACTACCATCAAAATATATTCATAATTATGACCTTTGTCACTTCTTCACCACTGCCACCCTGGTCCAAGTCTTACTGTCTCTGTCTTTTTACCCAAGACCCCTAATTGCACCCCAGCCCATCTCTCCTGTAGCCCATTTTCCATACGTGGCTCTGAATAAACTACCTAAATTCTGGGTCAGATTTCATCCTTCCTCTGTTCAAAATATGGGTTCCATGTCCCTCAGAGTCAGAGACTAAGTTCCAGCAACAGCCCCAAGGCCTCCCTTGAGCCAGGCCTCTCCACCTCTCTGGCCTTGTCTTCTAACCTCCTTCTCCAGCCACTCCCTGACTCCTTGCTCCTGCACAGCAAGACACAGGGACCTCTGCCTCAGGACAGTTGCGCTCACAGTACTCCTTTGCCTTAAACTCTTCTCCCAGATATCCAAATGGCTCACTCCCTCGCCTTGATGAAGTCCTTGCTCCAAGGTCACCATGTCAGTGAAGCCAACCCCAACCACTCCATATACAACAGAACCCTTCCAGCTCCATCACTAGTCACTCCTTGCCCTGACTCCCTTTCTTCATAGCACTCATTCCCATTTTAATTTTTTTTTTTAATTTCTTCCACTAAGATGTAGGCTCTACAGGGATTTTTTCTGATACACTCCCTGCTGATTCCCAGTACTCAGAACAGTGCCCAGCACATAGCAGGTCATGGAGAAATCTGCACCAACTGAATGGACGGTGGATGCCCAGCTTTCCTCCCTACCTACATCTCTGAAAACACGGAGTCTGCCTCTGCACCTTCCATAGCACTGGTTAGTGAACGAGAGGCTGAGCAGAGCTCATGAGCACCTCTCCAACTAAACTGAGTTGAGGCCAGCCATGCTCCTGCCGGCATAACTAGGAAGGGATCATTACAATTACTGCAGCTACACAGAAGACATCTCTGCCTCGTGCAGACACACAATCATTATCTCAAGTAATTAACAAATGTATTACTTGCTATATATTTTAGATACACAGAACTCCTCTAGGCTCTGGACATATAAACATAAATGAGATACTCTCTTCTCCCAGGGAGCTCTCAGTCAAGGGAGGAGACAGACTCACAAGTAGACAACGGTAATACAACATGGCGAGTACAACCACAGCGATAAGCACGAGGCACACAGGAGGTACAGAGGACCTACAGAGCACCTTGCTTTATAGGACGGGTGTGGCAGGGGCAAGTTCTGAAGGGTGTCTAGGAATGAATAGAGTTCTCCAGGGAAAGGGAAGATGGAGGATGTGAGGAGAACACATTCAAGGCGTAGGAGAAAGTGAGTAAAAAGGAATAACGGGCCAGAAACAGCAAAAGGGAATTACATAGGGTAAGAGGGCAGGAGGCAAATTACAAAAGGTCCTATTTATTGCCAAGTGATTTCCTCTGGGGAGTGGAAAGGAAATACAAATGCTGCTACTTGTAGTATCTGTCTTCGAAATATAATATTTGGTATACAACAGGCTCCAGACCTGTTTTCTCATCTGCCTGGTAGAGAGTCACACATCCCATTCATACACACGCTATCGCGATGGGATGATGGGCAATCAGGCACCCAGAAGGACAGAGCTGCCTTCCCCACTTGATTCTTTACGATGACATACTGGGCTTATTGCAATTTACATGCGGATACATATTGGGTATGCAGGTTGTATTATCTATTTGTAATCAACAGTCTGATAAAATGACAAGTGGCTTTCAAAGATTTCTTAGAAAACCAGATCAGGATTAATATTAATAGATGATAAAGATTCTTTTTCTTTCTTTACACACACACACACACACAAATACACACAGTACAGGCAACAAAAAGTTGATACACCTGACATTTGTGCTCCCAATACAAACTCTTTGTAAGACACATCACCAGGATAATAAACAAAAATCTTATCATCACAAATAGCATTGCACAATACTACTAAAATATTAATTTTTCAGTGAGAGTAAATAAGATTTCTTTGGTAATTAAATGAAACTCAAAAGCATTAAAAATATCCCATTTCATCTTAAGGCTTATTTTGGGGTGAATACCTTTTATAATATATATTTCATATAAGTACACAGATGTATATACATAGTATATAAATATTTAACATACATATGGGAAGTAATTGCTTAAATCTTTTTACTGGAAGGGTGTACTCTCAAGCATGTTTGACCTCCACCGGGGGCAGTGGGAACCCACTGGGTGTGGGATGGTCAGATTTGTGTTTTGTGCTGATGAAGGTCGGGGAAGAGTGAGCCCGGGCAGAATAAAGTGATCTCCCTTTAGGCAAGAGATGATACGCCTGGGTTAAAAGGGGAGAGGATTTCAAAGATATTCAGAAGGTAAAGTTAACAGAAATTCATGATTTGGTACCAGACTGGACCCTCTGAGCACAGGCCCTGTATTTGTTTCCTTGACTACCATTTCCCAAGCGAGTGTGTGGGGGTCTCGATGACTATGTGTTCATTAAGTGAATGGATGTGTGTGAGGAGTGACGGGAAGAAAGGACCAGGAATGATTCTCAGCTTTCGACCCAGGGTAGTCGGGTAACTGCTAGGATTGCTGCTGTGAACAGAGACACAGGGGCACCCCAAAGCCTACAGCTGTAAGCAATCACAGCCAACCGTTTTAAAGTCAGTCTCTGCTGAAACTGAAAAGCAGCCAACAATCCAGAAAGGGAACAATCAATGATTTTTATAAATTTACTCGAACATAAAAATCCAAATGATGACAAATGTAAAATTACGATATCAGTTTTCTGAAAGTGATCTTTGACCGAGACATAAACACATCAGGATAAACTTTGGTTAAGGAAAAAGAATACATCAGGTACAGCTTATTAACTTGGTAGTCAGAGGAGGAAATAAAAGGCAAACCCCACATAAATTTTCAGTCTATTAATGCTTCTTTGAAAAGAAACCCACTCAATTGTATAATAGGGCTGTGGTTTAGACCCTCGGCATCCTGTTAAGCTTGTCCAGATGAGATTATGATTTCAAATGTTTTAACAACAGCCCGTAAATTTTATTTTTAAAGATGAAATAAAATGTTTCACATATCTGAGATTGGGTATCAGGTAAAAAGAAGGAATATATTCCAGGAATGTTTTGCAAAGGTGAGGAAGGACAAATCCCTAAAAGGTAAAAGAAACTAATATGCTTTCAGATCCTGCCCTAACCTCAAATGTGATTGGCATCCAGTCAACTTTGATTATATTTTCTGGAAGGATTAGAAGGAAGCAAGAAAGGAGGAGAAGGAAGGAGGAAGGGAGGAAGCCTCTAATTCCATCTTGGTGGCTTCTGACAGTGGCAGAATAATGCATATCTGATATAGTTTGACTCTTCCATTCATATAATTCTGAAACAAGACGGCACTAAGTGTTAGGTTTGGCTACAGGCAAATACAATGTCCTACATGGACTTATAAAATAATAATGAAATGACCTGAAACAGGTACTTTGATGGATGGCATTCATTTTCAACACTGTAGAATCAATCCACTGGGTGTAGCTATCAGAGATGTTATAAAAAGAAAATGTCTTATTTCTGTAGTCTTAGAAAATATAAAAATTGTGGCGAGGATGAAAAGACAACTACTTTGAAATTCAGTCATTTTCAGTTAAGCATCAAGAGCAATCAAAGAGGAAAAGCACCAACTTTGTGAGTGGAACCAGTCCCCAGACCAAGTATGAAATGACTGTCCTTGACAGCATTTTAAGCACAGAAGGAGTCATCTTGGCTATCATTGAGTAGCAGAATTTTGACCTAAGATGCACCAGCTTCAGAACCACTGACCAAAAGGCCTACATGGAGGAATAACAAGCACATTTGTCAACCTTTCTTTTGTAGAGGTGTTAGCTTTCTCCAGCTTCCAAGTTCACCTGCTGTCCTGTTTATTCTGTATCAAATGAATTCTCCCATTGTTTGAAGGAGTCACATTTTGCAGACTTCGCAGTTACTTGTGACTTAAAGGTTATCTATTAAAATATCCACTGTAGGGGGACTAAACAAGATGGCAGCATAAGAAGTGAAGCAGAAAAGTCCTCCTAAACATACATGGCCAATTAATACATGATAAAGGAGCCCTGGATATACAATGGGGAAATGACAGCCTGTTCGACAACAAGTGTTGGGAAACTGGACAGCTACATGCAAGAGAATGAAACTGGATTATTGTCTCACTCCATACACAAAAGTAAACTCGAAATAGATCAAAGACCTGAATGTAAGTCATGAAACCATAAAACTCTTCGAAGAAAACATAGGCAAAAATGTTTTGAGTATAACATGAGCAATTTTTTCCTGAACTCATCTCCTTGGGCAAGGGAAACAAAAGCAAAAATGAACAAATGGGACTACATCAAACTAAAAAGTTTCTGTACAGCAAAGAACACCATCAGTAGAACAAAAAGGCATCCTACAGTATTGGGAGAACATACGTAAATGACATATCTGACAAGGGGTTAACATCCAAAATATATAAAGAACTCACACACCTCAGCACCCAAAAAGCAAATAACCCTATTAAAAAATGGGTGGAGGATATGAATATACACTTCTCCAAAGAAGAAATTCAGATGGCCAACAGGCACATGAAAAGATGCTCCACATTGCTAATTAACAGGAAAATGCAAATTAAAACTACAATGAGATATCACCTCACACCAGTTAGGATGACCAACGTCGAAAAGACTAAGAACAACAAATGCTGGGGAGGATATGCAGAAAGGGGAACCTTCCTACACTGCTGGTGGAAATGTCAATTAGTTCACCCATTGTGGAAAGCAATATGGAGGTTCCTCAAAAAACTAAAAATAGAAATACCATTTGACCCAGCAATTCCACTCCTAGGAATCTACCCAAAGAAAACAAGACCCCAGATTCAAAAAGACATATGCATCCCTATGTTTATGCAGCACTGTTTACAGTAGCCAAGATATGGAAGCAACCTAAGTGTCCATGAGTAGATGAATGGATAAAGAAGATGTGGCACATATACACAATGGAATATTATTCAGCCATAAGAAGAAAACAAATCTTACTATTGGCAACAACATGGATGGAGCTGGAGGGTATTATGCTCAGTAAAATAAGCCAGGAGGAGAAAGACAAGTACCAAATGATCTCCCTCATTTGTGGAGTATAACAACGAAGCAAAACTGAAGGAACAAAATAGCAGCAGACTCACAGACTCCAACAAGGGACTAGCAGTTACCAAAGGAAAGGGGGTGGGGAGGGTCAGTGGGGAGGGAGGGAGAAGGGGATTAAGGGGCATTACGATTACACACATAATTTAGGGGATCATGGGGAAGGCAGTATAGCACAGAGAAGACAAGTAGTGACTCTATAGCATCTTACTATGCTGATGGACAGTGACTGCAATGGGGTGTGGGGGGAACTTGATAATATGGGTGAATGTAATAACCACAATGTTGCTCATGTGAAACCCTTATAACATTGTGTATCAATGATGCCTTAATAAAAAAAAATATCCACTGTAAGGTAGAAATCCCTTTCAAGGCATCCTTACTAGAGGATCAAAGACTCAATGCCCTCAGAAAGGTGAGTCATTTACTTCATATGCCTGAAAGGCTTGTGTTCTGTAGTCTCTTTCTAGACTGGACTTTTGATAAATAAAGGAAAAGATTATGTGCTTCACATTTGTGGAAAATTTGAGTTCCTCTTCTGGTCATAAAGAACACTTTTAGAAAGGGTGTTTGTGGACTGACAAATATGAAGTTTTAAAAATAGCACAATTATAAGTTGAAGGTTTCAATGTACAAGTGTTAACTATAATTTAAAATCTTCAAAGGAAAAGAAGGGATGAAAACAAAATTAAGAGTATGTCAATACTAATAATACTTACATTCTATCTACCTTAATTTAAAATAAAGTAATTGAGAACTTGGGAATAATACATGCAATTTACAAATAATATTGAAGTTCATGTTCAAAACAGTTTAGTGGAGTTACTAAACGTCTGCTGTGTGCTTACCTCTTCATAAACCTTCTTGGCGTTGTCATTATCTCCTATCAACAGGTACCCCACCCCAAGGTCATTCTTCAGAGAAGTATCATCAGGAAATAGTTGAACTAATTTATGTAGGGTAAGCAGGGAGCCTCTCATGTGACCTGAGTTGGTGGGGAAAATAAAAACACACAGTAGAAATAGAAACAGATCCTGTACGCCTTTGTATTGAGACTACAGATCCCGAGAGACTGTCAATAAAGCCTAAGACCAGCTTAAATCTGATACTGTATACTGATGGCTAAGACTTCAATGTGCACCTGCAATGGCATCAATGACTCCCTTGAGTAGATTAGAATATCCCTTTAAAGACATTCTAATTTTCCAAATTCAACCATGTCCAATTCCCTCTTAAGAAAGTTTTGGTTATTAATTTCTTGTAAAAAATGTTTTACTGGGATATTTTTGTTTATTATGATTAATATCAAAATTATGAGTAGATCATAGACAAACACAAAGTCTAAGAGATTCCAGGGTCTAATGAAGAGGCCCCGAGGTACACTGCTGACGTGGCTTGCAAGAGCGTCCTCATCTCTAGGTAATGACCTAGCCATAGAGCAAAGGAGGCACCAGCCAGTATTAGGGGGCCCTCTGGTGGATGATAGGATATTATGCACAGCATGAATAACGAAAACCCTAGCTTCAATTCATTTTAAGGCTGTCTGATGGGAACTCAACATTTCTGAGGCCGATTGTCATTACTCCTCGCTTTAGCTGGACATACAAATTGAACAAGGGAAAATGTGCATATTAAGACTACTGTATGTGACGAAAGTAATTACCTATAGGGCTCAAGTACTAGCGAACAGTATGGTAGGACTATTAATAAGCTAGTGCAGTGGTATGTCTCATAACAGATAAACTGTTTGGTTCCTCTCATGGACTGGTCTCTATTATTGGCCAATCTGGGACAGGTTTGCTCAGCTATTCACTCCCTCACTAACAAATCTGACTTCATTTTTCTGTCCCTTCCTTCCCTCCTATCTGTCTCACTTAGCCTCACGCTTTTCTTCTGCTTCTAAACTTCCCTTTAACCATTCCAAAGGCCCACGTGGAAATCTCTCCTGCTGCCAGCGCTATCCTTCCCACTGCTTCACGGAACCCTGTTCTGCTGTGAGTGAACTTCACCAGCTTGTCACTTTCCCCGAAATTTTCTCCATACTAGTCCCTCCTCACAGAGGGAAATGCCTCTACCAACCTTGCTTTATTCCCATTTGGAGGAAAAGACTATAGTTGACCCTTGAACAGTGCGGGTCTTAGAAGCCCTGACATACCACACAGTTGAAAATCCACATATAATGTTGACGCCCCAAAAACTTGATTACTAAGAGCCCAGTGTTGCCCAGAAGCCTTACTGATAACTAACATAAAGCTGAGGAACACATATTTTGTATGTTACATGTATTATACATTGTATTCTTACAATAAAGTAAGCTAGAGAAAAGAAAATGATTTTTCAAAATGTCACAAATCTCCAAAAATTTTTCCAATATATTTATTACAGATTTTATTAACTATCAGCATATAAGTGGGCCCCTGCTGTTCGAACCTGTGCTGTTCAAGGGTCAATGGTACATTCAAATATTGAAAGAGTGTTGCAGAAGAGGTTTAGGTTTACTCATCCGCAGGCCATCTCCCCCCAGCCTGTCTCCGGCCCCGGATGAAGGGAGGTAAGGGGAGCTCCCGGCGCAGAGCTGACGAGGCTGCCAAAAACACAGTAAGCAAGATGCTACTTCCCACTTTCTTTAAAAAACCAAATGAAGGTGAAAAATCCATGATGAGCAAGACATCAAAATTTTTAGACACAGTCAGTAAACAGTGCTTAACAAACGGTGCTTGCGGCCGGAGGAAAACTGAGTAATACTGATTTTACGCCCAAGGCCAGCACCTCCTCTGAGAGCCTCCAGCGTTGCTTTTTCCATCCTGCATGCATGCTGTATGTCCTCTTCCCCTGGACTGGCCCTTATGAATCTAAGTCTAATAATGGACCATTTCTTCTAGTTTCTATTCATCCCTTGGGTTCTACTCCTATCACAGATTTTGTCATCTACCAAAACAACACAACTGACCTTTAATTCTATCCCTCAGAAAAAGTGATGAAAGGGTCAGTTGGCCTTAAATATGACTTATATGAGCCTCTCCTAGTGACACTGATAATTCATTCATGTAACTCATCCAGCCAAATGAGCACCCACCTTAGCATTACGCATGGCTTGGATTATTCCTTCCTAGTTTACTGATGACATGTTAGGTGGGAGAGAATCACTTGGTCACAGTGAAGTTAGGTTATAGCCAGTCTTAGTTGCCTTTGGCACTGGGAACCTGGGTCAATCAGACAGGATGCATTATGCTATTCTTTGCAAAGCATTAGCAAATATACTTGATGATTAAAATTTTTTTCCTATTATTTCCTTTAGTATGGATTCAGACCTTATAGGTGAAAATTTTAGTGTCTGAAACTCCAAATATTCCTCTATAAAAATTGTCCCACTGATAATGTCAACCTCGATGAATCAGTATGTTATAGTTAAAAGAGAAAAGAATTTGATGTGATGGAAGAGTTTTTGATTCTGGACTTACTAATTTATTAGCTATGATTCCTTAAGCAAGTTATCTAACTTCTCAGCACTCATTTGCCTCCGTTTTAAAATGGGGGAAGATGAAGAGGAAAGGGTGGTAAGAACACCATCAGTATCTTTTTAATTATTAAGGTTAGGATTGTTATTTCAGTCTAAGATGCAGTCACATAAATCACCTGAAATTAGTTATAAGACTCAGGCTTCCTTCCATTTAAGTAAACTCTTCTAAGACTGTATATAGCCTCAGGTTCTTCAAGATAAAAGCATTGCATCAGCTGTTGAATTAACTCTTACACCATCTTACCTAAAAATTGTTGTCTGTCTGACCGCCGCTTCAAAGCCAGCTTCACCAAGTCTGTGGGGACATTGGGCAGGCTGGCCACCTCTTGGTAGGTTTCGATGGCCTTGCGCAGTACCTCGTTGCTTCTCTGCTTCTCGGCCAAATCATCTTCACACTAGAGGAAGTTCCCACACTGGATAAATGTCCCATGACCATCTATATTTGTAGCCACCAAAATACTCATGAAAAGTTAACTTTTGGACATGTTTAAAAAGTAATTCAAGACAGATTAAAATTTTCTCCTTATCAAGAGATGAAAAAAAAACAAAGGAAAGTGATATAACATGTTGTCTTAATAACATGAAGAAAAATTAGCTAACAAGCTACAGAAGTGAAATAATATCATAGAAACAAGACTAACATATGCTAGGGCTGATGGAGATTTATCCATCAACATTCTATAGACAGGACCCTAGCACACAGTTCTTTCATTAGTTTATTTGTGTGTTCATCCATTCATTTAACAACTATTTTCTGGGAGCCAGGCAGTGTTCTACGCATGAGGCAGACAAATAAACCATACAAAGTTCTTTTTTGTTTTGCTTCATTGTGGAAAGGAAAGAAAGACAATACATAAATGGAAGTATCCTATCTTCTGCCCATGCGTGCTGTGGATAAAAGCAGAGCAGGCTTAGGAGTGGCTGGAAGTCCGGTGGTAGGGAAGATGCCAGCTTAGGCAGGATGGTCCTGAAAGAAGGGAGGGAGCGCGGCATGAGGTACCCGGGGAGGAATGTCCTGGGAGAGGGAACAGCAACCGCCAGGAGTCCTGAGGCAGAAGTGAGGACGGGCGGAATGGCTGGTGCAGGAGGGCAGCAAGGAGACTGATGGGGGTGTTGGGCAATGAAGAACCTGGTAAGCTACTGCCAATTCTACTGCACTAACTGTGTGAGATGGAGAGACACCAGGGTCTTTTGACATGATCTGATGTGTGTGTCTAAAGGACCATGCTGGCAGCAGTATGGAGAACAGACCGAGGGGTGGGAGGAGAAGCAGAGAGCCCGGTTTGCATGCCCTGGCAGGAATCCACACAAGGGGTGAAGATGGCCTCGGCTAGGTAGTAGTAATGAGGTGGTTGGATGACAGACATATTTTGAAGGTCAGAGCCAACAGATTTGCAGATGGTCTGAATGTAGGGTACATCAGAAAGGGAGAGAGAGAAATCAAGGATGAATCCAAGGTCTGTGGTTTGAACAATTATCACATGGAATTGTCATTCCCTGAGAATGGGAAAATTAGGCAGAAGCAGGTTTGTAGGCATATGGAATCAGAAGTTTAGTTTTGGGCATATTAAATCTCAGTGCCTCTTAGGTATTCAAATGAAGATATTGGACAAAGGTGGATATGAGTTGGATCCAGGAGAGAGGTCAGAAAGGTAAGGGTGGACCAGCAAAAGGACAGAGAAAGAGGGAAGGAAGAAGAAAATAACAACAAAAAACTGTTTTTTCTGGAAGCCAAGTGACAAAAGGGATCAAGAAGGAGGGATCGGTTGTGTCGGAAGTGCCCCCTGATTGGGTAAGAGGGGACCTGAGGGCGAGTCATGCTGGGCTGGGCGACGAGGCCCCTCGGGCGGCCGCGGCAAGAGCATCTCCATGGGGCCGCTGGGGACCTGTAACAAAACGGAGCAGATTCAAAAAAATACAGGAGGGAAAGAAGTGCAGACAACTCTTTCGAGGAGTTTCTCCATAAAGGGAAGTAGAGAAATGGGCGAGTTCAGGGGAAGGGACTATGGAGACAAGGGAGAGACTGTTATAATTACGGGAACTATTACTGCATGCTTCCAAGCTGATGCAAAAGACTCAGTAGAGGAGGAAAATCTGGTGATGCAGAAGAGGACACAAACATGAGAATGCTGCCCCTCTGCAGGGGACCGAGTATGGCAAAGGGACAGAAATGGTTCATCTCTGCCAACCTAACAGGAGGGAGGGCAGAGGGAGTGGATGGTTAGTGCAGTGGTGGGACCATGAGGACATTCTCTTTGGATACTTGTATTTTTCTAGTGAAACAATCAAGATTTGTAGCTGGGGACTGTGAATGGGAATGAAATACTGGATGCAGGAGAAGAGAGGAGAAGGTGTAAAATGGTCATCAATAGCTCATCAGATTTAGTAGACCACAATTTGAAGATTATCATTTAAGGAAATGCTGAAATAAGCATATAAAGTTTTTTTCTCAGAATATCTTTAACACTTTTATCTTTTTAAAATAAAATTTGTGTACTCAATATATAGATGCTATAGAACCCAGATAAAGCATAACTCCACAGTTTGAGGACAGTGTAGAATGTGATCTGTCCCTCCCCCACCGATAAAAAACTAGTAACAATCAGTACAAATGGATAAAATATTTGTGGGGAGCTTTTCAGAAAATATCACATCAAAAAACAACTTGTTAATACATACTGATTAAGTAAATTTCCCAAGATGGTGAGGGCTGGAATTGAAGCAATGATGATAGAGAAGTGGACCAATTTATGGTAAGGGAAAATTGCTAGGACAAAAATCTCTAGGTTGAAAAGGGCAATTCAACCCTGTTTATAGAAAAGAGCTTCAGAATATACAACTCTCTGTTCATAACTGTAAATGGTCTCTGGAATGTAAATGGTTCTCCTGGTAGAGAAGTCCAATGTCAATGACCCATACTGGTCACCCTCACCACATAGCCTTCTGTACATTCCTGTGCTGGCTTTTCTGTTTAGGCATCAATTTCTTGTGAGTTTGGTTATGGCGAGTTAACTCCCCAGAATAGGATTGTTCACAGATGACTTCACAGAATGAGTTCTGGCACTGACAGTGCTTCTGAGACCATCAAGTCCAGCATCTTTCAGCCACCAGACAGATTCTAGAACTGGAGATCAGTACAAGCACAAATGCCTACCAAGGTGAACCTTCTTCAGAGATAGGAATACATATCACAGCAAACTCAATCTGAAGAAAAAGATAGTACAATCCATATGCCTGTTCCCACCCTAAGGCCCTTATGAACACTGACAACTTCTAGAATTGGGAAGAAATCTCTTGAATGAAACCAGTAGGCTTGACTTTGAAAATCAAAATTATACACACTGGTTTTTATTGGTTTAGCATCTGTAGATGAATGATTTGGGTGGAAACATTTGTTATAAGACATAGCTGAATTTTTAAAATTTGTTGGGATATTCCAGAGCAATTGTTGAGTTTTCTAACAAAGAATGAAAAGGTCGTAATTTATTCCTGCCTATAAAATCCACCTTCTGTTGGATTTTTATTTTTGAAACTCGTATGCATTTATATTTTCTTTTAAATTACTCCATTAAAATTTAATTTACCATGCCTAAATTTTGCTTTATACCACATTAATGTTAATATCAGTAACACCTTGCAGCATATAATCTAGAGATAAAAAAAATACTGCCTGAGGCCTAAATCTCAAATTACTATTGTAAAATAACACATAAATACAGCAATTGCCATGTGCATTTACTTAGACTTTGGTATCCACAATTAATATCACATGTCAAGAAAAATTCTAAAGCCAAAAAAATATGTTTGCAAAATTAAATTAGCATTTGCATCAATCATTATTCTCTAGTTAATATGCTTTCCTTAATATGACAAAGTATATCCCTTATTTGAATAGGTGTAATCTTTTGGTAACAAACACATTTCTCTTGCTTAAGAACAATGCGATTTAGCAATTGTGGAGGATTACTGACCAAATTAACTTAAAAAATGATATAGCTGCTGTCTGCTAACCCTGGTCTGTACCATGGGTAAAAGGAACTTACATGCATTAATTTTCCACAAACTTAATTTATTAAAATTTAATTAGTAAGTTTTTCATGGGGAGATAGGCAGAATTTGAGCATCTGGCTCTCAAGGGGTCACCACCTTTAGTTCAGAGCAAAACACAGTTGTTTTATCTGTGAATGTGTAAGTTCCTGTGCGAGTGCCACACACGCCATTGTTCTGACCCCCTTCAAAGGGGCGCTGTCAGCTTCTCCTGGGGCTGGAAATTTTCTGTAGCTTTGCATCTGTTGTTCCCCAGCTGAGTGAGAATCTCATCCCACCAGTCGGGGCTGTGGGAGTCCCCTTTACCGTCAGACACATCTGTTCACCTGGCCTGGCTTTTACCCTGAGTCTCACCCATCCAATGGTCTGCTTGACACCCACCTGAATGTCAAAGAGGCACCACAAACTTCACGGGACTAAACGTGAACGCTTGATTCTGCACCTCCCCAAAACTGTTCCACTATCCTCTCTTCACGTGGTCAAACCAAACCGCAGGGGTCACCCTCAAGTCCTCTTTCTCTCTGACCCTTACGTCTAACCTGTTGTCGAGTCCTTTCAGCTCAGCTCCTGCACCTTCTCCATGGCCGCAACCACAGTCCGAGCCACTGCACCTTGAGTACACTTGTAGTAACTTCCTACTCCTCTGGCTTCTACTTTTGCCCCCATTCTCCACCCAGCAACCAAGGCAATCTTTACAGAATAAATCCCAAGGTGGGCACAGCCATGCAAAGATGCTCCAGTGGCCTCCCAAGGCCCAGGATTACAACGTGTGAGGCCTGGCCTCACCTGGCCCACTTCACCCTCACTCAGCATGCCTTTCTTTCTGTCTTCGAGCTTATCATGTCAAGGCTGCCGCCCTGTGTTATACCCTTTGCCCTTGCTCTTCTCTCTGTCTGGGCAGCTCCTTCCGTGACCTTGTCACATCTCAGCCACTTGTCACTTCCCTAGAGAGGCCTTTCCTGGTGAACTTATCTAAAGTGCTGTCTGCCCTGCCACTCTCAGTCACATTCCCTGCAATGAAAAAATCGTTACAGTTATGCTCTTTATTGCGTTCCCTTCTTTTCTTTATGGCATATGTTATATGTAAGATGTTTACGATCTACTTATTTTTAACACTTTATAATATTCCTTAAATATATATTTATTTATAAAGACTTTCAGGTCTTTGCATGATGGTCATCCCGGTGGACTTTTCTCTGCCACCCTACCCGACACGTCCACTCCCTCCTGTGTTCTGAGACTGGGCTCCACTTTACTCTGGTTCTCCGTAGCACTCAGCACTAGCAAGCATACATCTCTTCCTCATTTATCTCGTGTACTGTCTTTGCCATCATAAGGAAAACTCTGTATGTTCTGCTGTTGGCTGCATCTCCAACTCCCAGACCAGGGCCTACCATATTGTGGGCTTTCACTAATAATTTCTGAGTAAGTCACTTTCAAACTATCTTCCAAAGGAATACAAGGACAGAGCCCTCTAGGGTATTCATTATGGTCACCCCAGGACCTAAAAGGGTATGTGGCATATAGTGGGTTTATGCAACTACAGATGAACGTGGGAAAGCTTCATGAAATAAGAGCTGAAGATGGACAAAGTCAGACAAGAAAGAGATGGTGGGAGTGGGAGAAGGTGGCTGGCAAGGAATGAATCCAGTGAAGAAACTACAGAGAAAACCAAGCACACCTCACTTTATATTTCAAAGAAGTCTTTCCTAAGTGTCCTTACAACCCTCGTTATAAACGTGAGGCTCTTAAAGCTTTGAAGAGCCCAAAGTGAAAGCCAGGTGGTGGGTCTATCTAGGTGGTGGCTCTGAGGTCAGAGGAAATCAGTGACCAGAGTGTTAGTCTTTATTTTCTTCTCAAAACCAGAGAGAAACCATATGGACCAGAAAAATGTTACTATACCCAAAAGCACTTATTAATCGTCTTACTTAAAACAGTATTTCTTGCTTCAGTTGAGGCATATGCATGAGAAACTGACTCTGTATATAAAGGAAAAGGAAAACGCAAAGAGTGGGTGGTGGAAAACCCAATTACAGAGAACACAAGAACATCATAAAGAGCTTTCCAGGCGGAAGGGCTCCAGAATACCTGCGCCTTCCCGTATCTCGCCCGTGGACTCTGAGGGTATTTGCGAACTAGTTCTTCAAAGGCATTTACTGCTTCTTCGATTTTTCCCTGTGAGGAAGAGGCAATTATATAAATACAATAAATTCAAATGCATCATGTTGTTTCAATATGGTTATTTAATGTTCACCAAGTAGTTTTGTCAAGATTTTCTGGACTCCATTCTGAGTTTAAAGGCAGTTCTAGCTGAGGTTTTAAAAACTTAGCTGTATTAAGGCAAACATAAAACTAGAAATGAACATAAATACACTTAAGTTTTTAAAAGCCAGAAATGTGACAGATGATGCAATGAGTCTTTGTGAGAGAAACTGCACTGCCCTCTATATGTACAGTTCCTATATACATTCTTGAAGTATTCAAGTTTGAAGCTGGAGGAAAAATATTGCTGGCAGCCAGAACACCTGGAGGTCTGCCCCGAGAAGACTGAAGAACCCATTAAGATGGCGGAGAACAAACACGTGGGATGAGAGGCCAGGTGGCCATGGTCCCTGAGCATCACCTCCTCATTTGGCTCGACTGGTTACTGGAGTGCCTCGTGGCCTCCATGTCATGTGACCCCCCCAAAACTCACGTGGGCCCTAAGAAGATGGTCCGAGAACGTTTGACAGGTCTCTGACCACCACTGCATGAAAAGAAACAGAGGATGTGTGACGGGCAGGCCTGGTGAGGAACCCTCTCCCGCCTCACCCATCCAGCATCACCCCACAGGGTGAGACAAACATCTCTTGGTTTCTAACGGATGCTGGCAGGTCAAGGATCTTGGGAACAGGTTTTTGGGATAGGACAGGTTTTTCTGACCTGAACTTTCACAGGCACTTGGGCCCCCTATAAGCTGGCAAATCCATTCACCCCACCTGTGGTCGATAGGCTTTGACCTTCACTGAGCTTTCACACAACAAAGGTCACCTCACGAAGGTGCTGTGCGAAGCTGCCTGGACACACCACTCACTGCTACACCTCCTTCTGAAAGACTTGACGAAATAGTGAGGAATCAGGCAAGAACCATGCTGAAATTCCTTAAAGTCCTTCCTTTAGGTAGACACCACCGAAGGAGGGCTGCTTCCCCTTCTCCCATGCCAGTAAGTGCCGAGGGGCTGGTAAGAAACACACACGCAGTGCAGTGGCTTTGGGGCCACACCGACTGGTCAGTCTGGGCCCCACCACTTAGGATGTGTTCACTTATGACTTTGCCTTGGCTGTCTCATCTGTAAAATGGGCACTTTGAGGCACTCAGCTACCTAGGGGGCTGCTGTGAAGGTTACATCCAAGAACATACATAAAGGGCCTGTATGCACTGCTGAGAACACAGAAGTACTGAACGGTGCTAGCTCTGGTTACTGTTACCAGATGGGTGGGATGTGGGTGCCAGCACATGCTAATGCGCCCATCCCAGGTAAGTCTCCTACCTGACAGACGGGCAGGTTAACGCAAAGAGAATGAGGACTTGGATGTAGAGATAAATCAAGCTGGGAACACATTCTCTAAATTATACTTATTGTCAGAAATCATTGTATCACTTTTTAAAATATGCTGTCCCTCTCACAATATTTTTTTAAAGACTCAATATGTTAAAGGCAGTTTTAGGTTTATAGCGAGATTGAAAGTACAGAGATTTGGCATATGCCCCTACCCCCCATACACAGAGCTTCCCCCGCCATCAATATCCTGCACCCAAGGGTACATGTGTTACAATGGACACACCGACAATGACGCATCATAATCACCCAGAGTCCCTGGGTTTGCCTGGGGTCCACGCTGCGTGGTGTACATTCTGTGGGTTTGGACAGATGTATAATGACATGCATCCACCATTATAGCCTCATGAAGAGCAGTTTCACTCCCTAAAAGTCCTCTGTGCTATTCATCCCTCCCCTGGCCCCCAGTCACCCCTGGAAACCACTGATCTTTTTACTGTCTCCATAGTTGTGCCTTTTCTAGAATGTCACACAATTGGAACCAAACAGTATGCAGCCTTTTCCGTTTGGCTTAATAATATGCATTTAAGGTTCTTCCATGTCTTTCCACGTCTTGATAGCTCATTTCTTTTTAGCTGCTATAAACATCCATGTGCAGGTTTTTGTGTGGACATAAGTTTTCAACTCCTGTGGTTTTCAAACACCAAGGAGTGGGTTTCTGGATCATACGGTAAGAGCATGCTTAATTTTGTAAGAAACCACCAAGCTGTCTTCCACAGTGGCTGCACCACTCAGCACCCCCAGCAGCGAATGAGAGCTCCTCCTGCTCCGCGACCCTGCCACTAGTTTTGTCGGTGAACCGGAATTTAACCATTCTAGCAGGTGCGCAGTGGTAGCTTCCTGTTGTAATTTGCATCTCCCTGAGGACGTAGGATGTGAAGCATCTTTTCACAGGCTTATTGGCCATCTGTACATCTTCCCGGATGATGTGTCTTGTCGAAGTCTTTGGCTTTTTTAAAAATTGGAATGTTTGTTTCCTTACTGTTGAGTTTTAAGAGCTCTTTGTATATTTTGGATAACAGTGTTTAATACCACTTTTGGTTTCTTCTGTGAATGATATTAAGGGATGAAGAATTCATGTTAAATATCTTTCTCTGGGTGACTTTGTTCTAGGTATCCTGTGTGAGTTTCCTAGCTGCTGTAACAAACCACCACAAGCTAGTTGGCTGAAAGCAACAGAAATGAGTTCTCTCACAGTGCTGGAGAACAGAAGACTAAAATCAGTTTTGTTGGGCTGAAATCAAAGTGTCAGCAGGGCTGTATTTCCTCTGTAGACCTTTCCACGTCCGTCTGTGTCATTTCTCCATCTGCCTCTCTTGTAAAGACACATTTGGGGCCTTTGATGGTCAATTTTATGTGTCAAACTCGACTGGGCTAAGGGATGCCCAGAGAACTGTTAGAACATTATTTCTAGGTTTGTCCACAAAGATGTCTCCAGAAGAGATTAGCATTGGACTCAGTAGACCGAATAAAGAAGATTGCCCTCACGACTTTGGAAATATGTGTTTGACTGCATTCAGGGCCCAGCGGGATAACCCAGGATAATCTGCCCATCTCCAGATCGTTTAGTTAATTATATCTTTCACCAAACAGAGTACCATTTACAGGTTCAGGGTTAGGTCATGGATATCTTTTGAAGGACTATTTTCAGCCTTATGCTTTATGCAATAGAAATTGCAAATATTGGTGCTATTTTTGTGAAAATCATGCATGCACCATTACCAGATCTAAACAAAGAAATAATAATATTTGTAACAAATATGCAAAAGTATTCCGTTCCTGCTTGATATTCCCTTCGTTGGCCATCAAGGTTATAAAAATAATGGATTATTTTGGCTCTGGCCTAAGCATCCTTTGGCTCCCCTGAAGACAGAGGCCTTCCCCAGGGACTGTCAGCCCTGCTCCATCTCAGCTGTCTGACAAAATGCAAGTGTTTGCACTTAGTCTGAAAGAGTTTCCCTTCCCTATGTTCTTACTAGAGAGTATAGCTCCTGACACTATTATGCAATTCTTACTAAGAAACTCAACTGCAAGATACAATGCTTGTAGATGACTGTTTGAAAACCATCTGTTCTTAAACACAGCTTATATTTTATCTTAGGGCCAAGACAGGTAGTCGGAGTGTCAGGTACTTGGGCCCCACTGCTCTGGCACGAGGCCAGTGGGCAGCGCTGAGGGACAGTAAGACCCACCCCTGCAGAAGTTCTGTAGGATCTGCTAGTGTGGATGCTGGGGAGGGAGATGGACCATCCCTCAGTGCCCCCTGATCAAGATCTAGAGCAGGACGTTTCTCTCTGGACTCCGTGCAGCACAGCTATTCTGATGAACTCTTATAATCTCCTGGTGTGAACATACCCGCCTTGTTCTGCTATGATTTACTTCATTCTTAGCACCATTTAGGGCCTGTGGTGCAAACTTTTGTGTGTTGACTTTATTCTGGCTTTACGTTTTCTTTTTTTTTTTTTCCCCACTTGTAACACAATAATAATAAATGATTCCAACAACTAAATGAACATTTCAGTGTATCATTTCAAAGCCTTTTTCTAGGGGCAAGGAGGAGTTTGAAACAATAAGTACTACTTTGTAAAAACAGATGACTGGCATGTGATCTGATCTACACAGTTTTGAAGGGAAGAGAAAATGACCTCACACTTTTCCTGCAGCTTAGTCTATGAGGCTCAGCCGTGAACTGCGACTGGACGCCCCTGCCCAGAGCACGCCTGAGCCCAGCCTCAGCTATTCCTGCGTAGCTGGTTGCATCACTTGAAAATACCAGCCATAAAAACAACCCTAAAGCACTTTATTATGCTGACGACTCACTCAATAATATGGTTCCCTGTTGTTTCAGAAGCAAGAACTGCCTATGTGGCTATTTTTCCTCCTTTATTTATTCTGTTAGAGATTCAGGGTGTTCCTTGAGGAAAGCATCATAATTTCTCCAAATAAGCAAGAACCAGAGAAAACCCCATGGACTGTTCCTGCACTTTTATGTCCCACTGACTTATCTGCCCCTCGATAACTGAGCCCTTCTTTACCATTATAATTACATAAAAATCCTTCTCTAAAGCTGTTCATTTGTTCCTTATCCCAAGTCACCTGTAAACCAGGTATCCCACATTGTCATGGCATTTAGTTCAGACAAAGTGGAGGATGCCAAACAAGGTAATGAATAAGGAAGATTCCCACTTCATTTCTATTAAGAAAGGCACATTTCCTACAAAGTGTAGATGGCTTCATTCTATCAAGTTAAACAAGACAGACTCAGAAAATCATTCCATGCGGTTAAATTTAGGGGCAGTGCTGCAAGATTCCCTGCAGTTATCACATTCCGCTGCTGAGGAGGGAAAGCCAGTTTGGGCGTGGTAACCTCGTCTAATGCTAGTTACAGAGATCGCCGTGCTCGCTGGTACATTTCCAATATATGTGTGGAAGGGAAGCACGTTCTTATCCCACTTCCATTCCTAACTGGGTGCTTTTTTTGTTGCTTGTTTACTTTTAGTCTCCTTGTACCTTTTTTAAAACCAATATCTATTTGATAAAAAAGTGTAGAACAACAACAACAATAACAAAAAAAAAAAAAGCTGAAGGAACAAAACAGCAGCAGACTCACAGAACCCAAGAACGGACTAACAGTTACCAAAGGGAAAGGGACTGGGGAAGAAGGGCGGGAAGGGAGGGATAAGGGGGAAAAGGGGCATTACGATTGGCAGACATAGGGTGGGGGGGCATGGGGGGTCTGTACAGCTCAGAGAAGACAAGTAGTGATTCTCATCTCACTACACTGATGGACAGTGACTGTAATAGGGTTGGTGGGGGGGACCTGATGAAGGGGGTAGTTTAATCATCACAATATTGCTCATGTAATTGTAGGTTAATGATACTAAAATAAAATAAATTGTAAAAAAAAAAAAAAAAAGTGTAGTACAGGAAAACTAACACTCATTACACCAGGTCTAATTCAAGTACAGATGAGAGAAAAGAAAAATCCATGAAAAACAAGTAGATGATGAAATGAAGATGTCATCAAATACATTATAATAAATATTTGGCCTGATAATTAGATGAAAAAGACCAAATTAAGAGAACAAAAACTTCAATCTAGTGTCGATTCATTCGTTTTTTTTTTTTTAAACTGCAATATCTACAAACAAATGCAAATAATAATTTCAAATGAACGGACAATACAGTGAGCATAAAATAGGCACCCTGAAAACTGGAAGTGCAAGAGATTAACTCCATGTGAGAAGAACACCAGTCTGATGGCATTTCACCTGAAAGTACCTGTCCTAAGAGTACTGGGCTAACCTATTTTTCCTTTTGCACTGAGGTGCTATAAAACTGCAAACTTCCACTTGTACGGTACCTGACAGTGTTGATGCTTTTTTGGAAAAATAAATCTCATTTGATCTTCACAAAAACCAAGAAGAGTACTTACTATCGTTATTTTTTAAAATAAGGAAACCGAGGTTCAGGATGACCAAGTGGTCTGCCCGAAGCCACACAACCAGGGAGTGACAGAAGTGACCCGACTCCCAGGTCGGCCGGCCTGAAGGCGAGCTCTGTTCCTGTTTGGCTGTACAGCCGCACCTGTTTTGATCTGACCCACTTCACAGGGAACAATGATGTGTATGGGGAAAAATCCACTCTATTCAAAGGCTGTTTCTCTTACATTTTCCAAAAAACAAATTAAGAGTACTGCCTAAGTTTGTTTAACAACTAAACCATTGCACAGGTCTGCGCAAAACAAAAATATCAACCTACCCTTTTACGGAGTTTTTCTGCAGCATCAAGTTCAGCTTTAATAGTCTTATCAAATTTATTTAAGAGTTTAGGCTTCTTTTTCTTAACTGAAAGAAAAAAGAGGTTTTTATCTTTTATTTTTTTTTGTCTGTAAACAGTTATTAAGAATAGTGATTGACAAATAATGAGAAACCTAGCCTTGGTCCCGAACCTAGAGCCGCAGGAGCAAACAGCCCCCCAGCCATCTCCCTCCCCCCCCACCCGACACCCTGGTATGGCAGTCCGTCACCGCCAAGCCACCGGGAAACGATGTGGCCCTCAGACACTCTAAGATGTTCTTGCAGGACTGGGTAAGACGTTCTTGCAGGACTGGGTGGACTGGTATTCTGCAACTCTCAGGGATACTGGCCTAGTCTCCAAATAAAGGTGGTAGGAATGATTTCTAAACTCTTGGGATCAACTACTTGGCGAAATCCAAAAGAGAACTTAAAATCATTTTTGACTCCATCTACGTTTCTGATCAGATAAAAATAAAAATGGGAAGCTACTGTCAAGTCAAGTAAAGTAGCATTTCTTAGTTTAGTTCTCAAGTCCCGTCCATTGCATCAGGGACCTACCACTCCTGGCTATATTCCATACATCAGCCAAACTGGACCACCCCACCTTCCCCAGATAAGCTTTACACCATTTCTGGTGCTACTTTCTCCGAGTAAAATGGCTCATTCCTTCTCTTTTTTTACTGAAAAGATTCCCATCCTTCAACAACTAGCTCAAACTACACTCAAAGTTTCTCCAGACGTCAATCCCCCAAGGGCTCAGCTTTCCCTCCCCCGCCCCCTTGAGTGAAATCCACGGCAGCCTGCACATCTCATCTGCTCCTTCTCCCATATGACTTGTGTTCTGACCCTTTGTGCTCTTGGCCCTCTTCCAAACTATGAGCTCCCGCAGAGCGGCATCAGGCCTGAGACGCAGCGTGCATCTGTTCACGCTGACTT